>BQNB010065093.1:0-27464 GCA_026074375.1 Tanacetum coccineum
AAAATTATTTTTAAACAAGTATTTAGTGAGTTTCATGTCATTTCTCCCTCTTTTTATAGAATCAAAAAGGCATCGTCGAGGATTGCTAGTAAAAATAAAAGTAATTTGACAATACTAGTATTTAGTGAGTTTCATGTCATTTCTCTCTCTTTTTATAGGATTACTTCGACTTTAAAAATAAAAACCTAAGAAGTGATCCATATGTTCCTTAATTTATTTTTGACTTAATCTAGGATGTCGAAGAGTATATATTAGTTATATATTTCAACATCAAGACAATAACCCAAACACTCCCTTATCAATATAAAATTTGTCTAAGCATGTCGAAAAATATGTATTAAGTGTATATTTTGTTTGACACGTATAAGTTTGTTATTCATGACTTGACAAGAGTTCAATAGTATTTGTGTTGACTAGAAATCATGCTTTAAAGCATTAAACCAAATGCCCCTTTATTTTATGCCATTTATAAGATATATCAAGATATATATGAATTATATATCTTGATGACTTATACAGGTTTGTTAAGTGTTTATACACATGACAAAACTATAGTGATGGTCATTTTCACTCTAACAATTGTTCCTAAGAAACGAACCAAACACTCCTTTATTTTTGTAACATATTATCCATTGATTCGAAAAGTATATATTTAGGAATGTGCATTTTGATGGGCAATGTAGAATTGCTTTAACGTGTTTTTGGCATTAATCAACAATTTATAAACTTTGTTTTAAGATTTAAAAAAAAATGAAAAATATGTATGTAAGTTTATAAAATTTTCGACAAAAAAAATTTTGTGACTCAATTCTAATGAAAGTATTGAATTCTTATGACTACGGGAATCATTGTAGTTATAGAGTTCCTAGTTATAATCTAAAAAGTATGAAAATAATAAAGAACGCCTAATTTTAATTAGGAGCAAAATTGGATGAAATCAAATGAAAAGAATGATGGAAAGCTTACAATAGATGTTGTTGATTGTCTTGTTAGCGAAAGCCCCTTGCGAATTTCGGTTAATTAGGCGATTTGAAGATTGGTTGTTGAAGTTTTTTGGCTATGGTGTTCGTTCACAATGGGTAGGAGAAGAAGAAGAAGAAAAAAATAAAGTTTGGGTATATAATTTCGACATAAAGGGGGTGTTTGTTTTTCCAGATAGGCGGTCCTCTTAATTAATTAAGGGGGCCGCCCATTTTATATGGCCGGTCCCCTTAATTTTAAGGGGGTCGCCCTCTGACAAAAAAAAATTCTTCGATTTTTGGCCAGTTTTTGTGAGAATGATTATTGACACTTTTTAATTAACCCTTTGTTTAATTAAAAATGTTTCTTTGACTATTTCGGACGAGATAATCAAGACGTCAATTCGAGAGGTGATTTAGAGATGAAATTTCTTGCAAGAAGGAGGGATTAATTTCTTCAAAAAGATAATTAGTATATTCAATTTGAGATGAGACGAGAATGGATAGCGAAGATAATGAAATAATAAGACGTAGTTGAAAATTTCAACAAGTTGATTCCGATAGACGTAGATGATGGTTGACACGGATCAGAGGTGATCGTCGAGGTCAAAGGGAGTTTGTTTCATCCATAGTGTGTCTATGATCTTCATACGACTAATCCTACTTCTATGTTAATTGTTAACCATTAGCTTGCTCTTCTTCGTCTACGTGAGTTTGCTATGTGGTCATAGAAGATTTCCATTTTGTAGACGTATAACAATAATCTACACGAAAGAATAGTTCATAGTGAACTAATCTCTTCAAAGCTAGAAAACCAACAAATGGTATTTCTAGAGACTACATTATTTTCTAAGAACTAATTACACTACAACATCATAGTCACATAGACATTTACTTATAATCTATATTCTACGAATATGAAAAGTGAGACGTACCTTAGTCTTTAGAATTATCTTCATTAATGTCTTCATGATGTAAATGATAAGGGTTCATGGGAACCTTATCATGAATTCCTTAATCCGGAGACAAAGAATGTTTGTAGAGAGCACACTACTTCAAAGGTTGTGATGGCTTAGCCATTTGGTCCCCAACGTTTCATGTATCCGAAGTTATTGTTTCCGCATATGTTTTGCATTTGATTCGAACACATGCACGGTGAGCATCTTCCACATTGAGTAAAGCTTGGTTGATGTGGATGATTCCACATTGTGTGATTAGTGTTAGAGTAATTTGGTCTACCTTGGTCTCTCCTAGGTTGAGGTGTTTTGGAACGAGGATGAGAGTTTTCATTTCTTCTCGGAGGAGGTGTTTTAGACCTCATTGTGGGTTTAGTAAATCCGACTCCGGGTTTTAAGGAGGGTTTGTAAAAACGTTTTACCACATCATCACTTGCAATAGGAATTTTAGTATTATTTATAAGTATAAATTTTGGGTTTGATTCTATCAATTTTTCTTTCGACTCAACTTCTTGGGCTTTTACAAACTTTACTTGTTTGGTTTCGCTAGGTGATCCTTTGGTAAAATTAAAACCTAACCCGGATTTATCTCCGGAAGTTTTTTGAGAACTTATTATTTTCTTAAGTGAGTGACTACTATCATTAAATTGATTTAGCCTAGATATTTCCTTTCTAAGCTTCTCATTTTCAAGCTTGAGGTCTTGACATAATTTACATTCTTCAATTACTTCCTTACCTTTTTCTAACCTAGATAATTTATCTCTTAATTCTAGTGCTTCATTTTCTAATTCTACTTTAGCTTGTTTTAAAGTTTTATTTTTAGCCATGACTTTTAGTCCTAATTTGCATAGTCTACTATATTCACTATCTAAGTCATTTTCGTCTAGTGATGATTGGTCATCACTAAAGTATTCGGTTTCGGAAAGTACCTCATTGGAAGCTTTAGCCATAAGACACTTTTCGTCATTTGTTTTTTCATCTTCATCTTCGTCGCTATCACTCCAAGATCCTCCAACAAACGCTTTTTGGTTTTGATATCTTGATAGTTTTGGACATTCTCCGACGAGATGATTTGGATCACCACACTTAAAGCATTTTCTTTCGCCTTTGCCATTTTTGTCGTCTTTATTTCTTTGGAATGATTTTCTCTCTTCATATGGTTGTCTTACGAATCGTCCTCGTCTTTTGAAGAATTTCTTGAAGTCTCTTACGGCCATGGCGTATTCTTCATCTTCACTATCGGAGGTTGAGCTATCGTCATCACTAGATTCCTTTCTAGCTTTCAAGGCAATAGATCTACTTTGTTCTCTTTTGCTTTTGACGGTTTCAGAATCTTTCTTAATTATTTCTTCATAAACCTTCAAATTTCCAATAAGTTCGTCAAGTGATAGAGTTGTTAGATTCTTTGATTCTTCAATCGCCGTGACTTTTGCGCGCCATTTAGGATGCAATGCCCTAAGAAATTTCCTAACACAATTCTTGCTCGAAAAACTTTCATCAAGTGCTTTTAGACTAGTAATAATAGTGTTAAATTTAGCAAAGGCATTATCTATTGATTCCTCTTCCGGAATCATGAATTGTTCATATTGTTGAACAAGAAGATCTATTTTGTTAGCTTTGACTTGATTATTACCTTGATGAGTGATTAACAAAGTATCCCAAATTTCTTTTGCGGTTTGACACATAAAAATTCTTTCATATTCTTTTCGTGGTAGAGCATTATAAATTACCATTTTGGCTTCATTATTTTTAGCAAGTTTCTTTTTAAGATCATCGTTTTGTTTATGAAAAGGTACAATTTCATCCTTTTTAGTTTCGGGATTATTTTGGATAGGAGGAAAATCACCATCGGTAATAACATGCCAAAGATCTAGATCTTTTGACTTCACATAGGTTTCGAATCTATTTTTCCAATAAATAAATCCATCACTTTCAAATAGTGGTGGTCTTTGCATAGATTGCCCTTCTAAATATTTTTCCGATTCCATAGATCGATTCAAGTTTTAAAATACAATTTATTTTAAAAATCTTGTTTAGCGTGGCTCTTGATACCAATTGTGGAAAACTAGAAGGGGGGTTGAATAGTTTACCGCTTTTTAATTAAAGGTTTTAAATTTGTTTGTAAAATTTTAGATTCGACTTTTATGTGAATTCAACACTTGCACAATATGAACAATATACTTATCTAAACAATCAATAAAATGATATGAGAAAGTAATGTAAGACAAGAGATAAGAGTAAGAACAATCAAACCACAACGCAAGGATTTATAGTGGTTCGGTAACGAAGCACCTCTTCGCCCTACTCCACTCCCCGAGCACCAAACTCGAGAGTTTTCTTCACTATGTCAACAAACTCCCTTATGGCGGAGAAAACCGTACACAACGTTGCTTACACCGATTTACGACACAAAGCTAAATGTCGAGTTCTAATCTTAGCTAGAACCAATCTATCACAACACAACTTCACGACTTGTTCACAACTTCACAACTTCACGACTTCTTCACAACTTCACGACTTCTTCACAACTTAACTTCACCACTCTACTTATATCACAACTATCTTACCCTACTTGGTAAGATCACCACTAATTAACTATACTTACAAAGATCCCCAAGATCTAGCTACTACACACAAATATCAAATATACAATTGATTTATAAATATGTGATATGGTTGCAACAAGATTGCAATACACACTTGAGGTGTAATACTTCTTCACTTGATGATGAAAGTATTCTTCTCTTGCACTTAAGAAATTAAGCTTGGATCACTTGGAAACAAAGCTTTATGATTAAATGATCAAAGGATTTTAGAGAGGATATGTGGGCTGTGTTGAGCAGAAAGAATGAGTGCAAAAGGTGAGAAAATTGTAGGGAAAAGTCCAGTATTTATAGGACAAACTGGGGGAGCGTCTACCTAGGGGAGGTCCCCTTAAATAGGTGGGTGGTCCCCTTAATTTTAAGGGGGCCGGCCTTGTATTTAAGGGCGCCTCCAAGACTAGGGCTTCCCCAGTTTGTCTTTTGTGTAGGGGGAATTTTCTGGAACTTTTCGAGCCGTTTTAGGTCTGAAATTTTGAATTTTAAAATGTTTATTTTGAATAAAACATTTCTTTTAATTGTAGAAAATGTTTTGTAATGTTTTAAAAATGTTTACAACATTTTATAAAAGTGTGAGGTTGAATAAAAATTTCCTTTGATCATAAAATGCATTAAGCATTTATTTATTCATACCTTTAAGTGATGTATTTGTTGAAATGATAATTTACAACTAATTACTTGTTTACGTTGAACGTTTTTATATGTTGTGATTATCAAAACGTAAAGATGTGAAAAAATATTAGTAATGTTTTTTAGGCATTATATTTTATCGACTATATATATATATTTAATAGGATACAAAAATAACTTTCCAGGAGAAAGGATCTTCAAGGCGTTAACCGCAAAACAAAACCTGATGATCGTAACAAAACCTCCCCGGCAGCGGCGCCAAAAACTAATTTGCACGAATTGTGGTCGTCGAGTAATAGTATAGTATAGTAGTTTCCGTAGGATGTGTAAATTGCTTAAGGACAAATAATAATCAATCTTCCGGAGTCGAAGTCCCAACGAGGTTTGAATTAAAAATTCACGATTATGTTTTCGAAGTATAATGCTTGATTATCTTTTAACGTTTTTGGTTTAAAAAAACTACTTTTTAATACTAAGAAAATTATACTAAACAATTAAGCTACGAGAATTATGCTAAAATGATCTAAAAGATTATTAAGATGCAAATACTCGCTAAGTGATGTGTGAAGTTCATTAAGTGTGAATTAAGGTTTATTAACGAATTAACGTCCTTAGAAAAGATAGTTATCTCACAACGTTGGCTTATTTTGACAAAAACTTCTTAAAAAGATATTAATTACTAGATGTGTAGTTTAACTATTTTTCCAGATTTTTCCCTTCAAATTATTTAAACCACAAATCTAAATAATCCAAAATTATTAATCAATTAAACCTTTTTCAAATCCACACTTAATTCCCAATTCATAATTTCACTTAACAAGCACTAATTAAACTACTCGCTACTCATAATGATCAAACAAGCAAAGCAAAACATTTTTAAACTAAGCTACACTAATAAATTTAAAAAGGATAGAAAATGGAGCCGAATTGAAGAGCCGCAATTAAACGAATACCACCCGATTTATTTATCTAAAACAAATAATCAAATTCGGTCTAGCTAAATAAACCCTTAAGCTCCACGCCTCATGAGTTGACAGGTACCAAAATTCACAACTCAAATCAAAACAAATGTTAACAGTAAAAAGCTATCCGAATTGCAATTTTTGTATAGGCCTAAATCCAAAATCCTAACGCAGCCCAAGAGGAGATCTAAGCTAATCCTCAACTTGGCCCAATTGATCTATACGTGGCCCAATCTAACACATGGCCCAATCTTGCACATTTTAAACAAACCAATTGCACATAGTTGCTTATTAACGAAAAACTTTCTAGTTAACAATCTTAATCACAAAATAAGCAAATATGATAAGCCACGAACACTTAGCCATACGAGATAAGCATTCTTAAAAATGAGATAAGCACTAGAACAAGATACCATGACAAATAAGCTAAACGATTTTTAAGCTAGTGAGTTTTAAGCTAGATCTTCTTAATAAGCCTAAAACCTAAATGAAATAAGTACTAAACTAATCGGTTAAGCAAACGAGATTAAGCTAAACACAATAGAACAACGCGATAAGCTCTTTAAACTCCAAACCTTAATAATAAGCTAAACGATTTTGAGATCTACAACTTAAACGACTAAATAAGCAAAATACCAAACGAGATAAGCTCAAAACCAAATCACTAAGCAATGTAAACCAGCAACAAGGATTTAGAATAAGCTATAAGCACATTAACGAATCAAATGACAAAGCGAATAAGCAAATAAGCTCACAAAAATTCGATCTATCAATATAAGCTCACTTTAAACCAAATAAGCTATTTAGAAACTTATCTTAACAGAAAATATGAGCTTCTAATAAAACTAAAACGATATAAGCACTATAATAAGCTGACACAAAAAGAAAGGGAAACGAACGAATAAGCAAAGAATGAGCAAACTGAGATCTTTCAACAAACATATTTGCAAGATAATTATCCATATTTTAGCATTTTTAGTCCAATTAATAGTGTTTTACGGGGTATAAACGATGTGTGTTTTAGCACACATCAGCATGATTAGACTGTTCAAGAAGGCAACACTTAGGATTTTACCCCAAATAGCCTATATGTGTGTGTTTATCGACTTGCTACACTGACTTATCGACCTCCTGTATAAAACCCCTTGTTGCACTCACTTTTAGTTCAAGATACCCCTAGATCACCTTGTTGAGCCAATCCTTGTTTTAAACCTTTATGTTAATGTTTCATTACACCATTTCGCCTCCTGTAGTCTATATTTTCTTTGTATTGAAATTCTTGGCTACTTAAGTTCATGGTTTGGGGAAATGGGTTCAGAAATTTTGCGCATTCGTGGAAGACCTATCATTGTTGATCTATAAAGACCCCCTGTATCACCACTTTAGATATTATTCATCTCAAGTGGGGGGATATGTGCATTGTATTTACCATATGCTACATGGGTAATAAAAAAGAGAGAATAATATAAACCTCTGTAGCATATGCGTGTTCGTTACGTGTTATAAAACCAGCAAGTTGTTAAAAAAATATGAAGATGGTTCAACTATAAGCCATATGTATGCTCAAGATATAAAGATGGTGCAACTATAAGCAATCTATATGATTGTGAAGGTTGGGCTAGTAACCCATGATTTTGGATTAGATTCTCGTACTTGGATACTTGGACTAGTAGCCGGTTATAACAACCTTAGAGTATTTTAGACTATTTATTTTGTATTTTGTTTAACACCAATTAAATGTGTATCCCATGTCTTATCATACCCTTTGCAAATAATTTTGACCTTTAGCCTGCTTGAGTTAAGGAAAGAGCAATCACATATGTCTCGTCTATGGATGTGGCCGAGCATGTGTGGTTTTGTCGCCTTTTCTGGACCAATGGTATTAGAGAGAATCAAATACTTGTTTAAACCTGTATGTGTCACCCATGTTTCCATTAAGAGCTATTTAGACCCTAATTCTAACTAGTGCAATTTTTTTTACTTTCTAAGCCTATGATAGAATACATGCTATGATAGTGCATTTAAGTGATCACCCCGAAAATGAAACACTTAGACTAGTAAGAGAGTTGAGTGATTTTGATCCCCTTTTTGTGAGGTCTTCGGCTTTGATGGTTTCTGGCATAAGTAAATTATGAATTCATTTCTCTGAGTTAAATTAGGGAAATCTTTTTATGAATTATTCTAACAGTTCTACTTGAGGGCAAATAGAAGTCAAGTGTGGGGATATTTGATAACATCTGATAATGCTCTAAATGTACATAAAATATCCCTTGTAAATATGTAAATTATCTATGTAAATATATTAAATATTGCGTTTTTAGATACTTATTTGTGTAAACGTTGTTTCAGGACCAAAGATTATGGAAAGGACCAAAAATGCTAAAGACGTTCGTTAAAAGCGCTAACGAGTGTTAAAAGAAAGATCTATAAAAAAAGGAAAGAAGTATTAAATGTAAAGTTGCCAAGGGCGTACTTATCGTCGGAGAGAGAGAAAATTAAATACGAAGGCAAGTACGTCGCACTTCTTGCAAAGTGCGGCTCACTTGAGGCTATTCACTTCCCCTAAAACCCACGACCTGAGGCACCTCTAAGGCTATAAATAGGACCCTAATCTTAGGGTTTTTCATCATTCAAACACACACAATTATTATTCAATCAAAGAATTATCTCAAGAAAGAGTTTAGAGGTGTTTTTAGGATTTAGAGTGATCTTGCTTGTAGTTCATCCAATCCATCCAAGGGAGTAGTAGTGAAGTTTATTTCGAAGCTATAAGCTATTGTGATAGAATTGTTTATAGTTTTTGGGTTTACTTTGAATATAATAATGTGTTCTTTGGAAATTCTTATGAAATCATCAAGCGTTTGCTCTTGGAGTTGGTATAACCTTGTTTCCCTTTTAAACTATGATATTTTTTGAGTTTATCATGAATGTTATGTGTCTTATTTCAATAAATATGGAGTAGTTCTACTATGTTTGTTTGGGTTTAATGAGAGTCGTAATATGAACCTGTTGAATAGCTAATGAACATGGTTATGATAATAATAAACTTGATGTTTGAATACTTGAATCATTGTTAATCATTTGATCTGTCATGAATGTGGAAATAGGTCGAAAGGCTCCATCTTTATGTTTGGTTTCGAGTTGTTTGTCTATGAATGAATCGGTGTTAGCTTTGTGAGAATTAGCTAATAAGATGATTTTTAACTCAAGTAACAAAATGTTTAAAGCTCATTCTTATGTCTAACAAACCTGAATGAGAAAGATTATTATCATTATTTCCAAACATGAATCTACCTTAAAGCGTTTTATATATTAAAGGTTAAAGGCCGAAAGGAATCTCTTTTATATAAAATAGTTAACCGCTTAAGTGATTACCCGTCTACTTGTGCGTTTATATCTTAATTCATGTGTTTATAATTATTCATATGTTCATCTTCATTGCTCTTATCCCCCAAACAAACATTATTTTAATCATTTGAATTTCAAAAGTAAATCCTTCATCTTATCTTTAGATTCTTGACAAATCTTAATATATCTTATTTGCAAAACTAATTGAGTTTTTCAAGATACAACAATCCCGTGGAACGACCTAGTCTTACCCTAAATCTATACTGCAAATGGGGGTTTATACTTTACCCGTGTGTTAGTTCAAAAATCGGTTAAAACTAGTCTTATAAATTTAAAGCTTTCGTAACACATCAACATCAAATAGTTAATACTTTTTAGTATCAAAATCCATATCAAAATGCTTGTAATTATTGTATAAATGCCTGGAAATGATACTTAATCACTTTATATTTAGTTTACAGGAAGAACACGAGCATTGGAGCAAGAGACATGGGATTTAGACGTGGAAAACAAGCAAAAGAAGAAACTCAAGGATAGTTACGACGTAACCTTCCCGCAGGAGTTACACCGTAACTAAGATTAATGAAGGAGCGAGTCAGCACCGAAGTTACGGCGTAAATGATCCATCATGCTTATGCCGTAACCAGCATCATTAAGGAAGGATGACTTATCCTAGTCATTGTTATGGCGTAACATCAACGCTAGAGTTACGTCGTAACCTAATTAAAGCCTGAAGATGGAAGTACACATCAGAATGGTTACGGAGTAACACATACATATTGGTTATAGCGTAACAGATTCGATACTTATAAATAGAGTGCTCATTCGGCACATTTGACATCAACCCTTCCACCACAGTATCAAGGACCGAACCAAGCTTCAATAACACGAAGAATTCCACCAGAAGTCCAAAGAAGAAGTCGCTATATTAATTTTGTATTTAATCATTCATAAACACATACTGTAAGACTAATGATGATTCAATCTATGATTCCTTTCATTTATTCTTGCTGTGTTGTTACCATGAGCAGTATGCACTTCTAGTGCTGGCCTAGTTATGAATTTACTATTGTTATGTGATTGTTTCCTATTTAATTATCGCTTTATTAGATATCCTTTTAGTATGTCATTGATCCTTGAGTTTTGGTAGTGTTGAGGGCCGTTTAGATCCTGTTAGTTAAACTATGTTTGGAATCTGAGGTGAAAAATGGAGACAAGGATGTAAATAAGGAATTAATAGTAGCACTAAGAGGATAAATTTATTTCGTAAAGTTGATCATCAATCCTGAGGAAGATGATATCGAACTAAAAGTAGTGCTTGGAAGATCATTTCTAAGGTTAACAAAAGGAATAACCAATTTTGAAAATGGAATCATAACCATCTACTATGATCTTGATCCTTTTAATGATGACTCTGATAAATCCAATGACTCAGGAGATGATTGGGATGCCATAATAGAAGGCATAGATTTTGGGGACATACCAGAAATCGATGAGCTTGAATTGCCACCATTTGTTTGTAACATGAGGAAGAGTTCTAAAAATAAGAAGAAGCCGTGTAAGAATTACAAAATGAAGTATGATGATGAGGGACCCTCCCTTACTATTAATCGTGCCTTAACTCGTGAAGAGCTTTTAAGAGAGGAATTAGAGAAGGATCTTTGGGAAATAATAGTGATCCTTAATGAACCAAGGCCTATAATTGAAACACTTAAATATGGGGACCGATATAAGAAAATATTGGACACTATCTTGTTAGATAAATTAAAGCTAGATGGTAAGTTAGAGCTAGAAGAAGTAGAGGTTAATGCAGAGATGGTAAGAGAATATAAAGCAATCAAAGAAAAAATTGATCCCGATGCGTTTGTTTTACCTATTTGGTTGGAAGGGAGATTTGACACCCATACTTTAGCCGATACTGGTTCCAACATCAATATCATTCCTTACCATATCTTTGAGAAACTGGGCAAAGAGTAGGTCAAACCAGTTCGCCATAATATGAGTATGCTTAACCATTCTAAGGCCGAACCGATGGGGATGTTGAAGGATGTTTTGTGTCAAGTGGGTATCACTACGGTACTAGCTAAATTCTTGGTCCTTAACATGCAAGTTGACTGTACTGTCCCAATTATCGTTGGGAGGAGTTTTCTTCACACTTGTGAGGGCATTATAAACACTCTTAAGGTACTACTTCAACTTTTGATGGTGTTTGCCACCAAAAGTTTTATGTGGCCGAAATAAAAAAATGGACGATAAAGAAAGCGACAGTGATGACGAGGAAGAATACTATCTAAAAAGAGATGAAATGGGAAGGCCGTTCTATGGCCCAAACCTTATGAGCTACTTTGATCGTAATGATCCTATGGAACATGCCTTAGCTATCCAGGATTCATCAACCCTTTTTGAAAAAATTATGCATGGAAGAAAGCAGTGGGTACCTAAAGGGCCTAGTGATTTTGTTAAAGAAATTGGAGATGGTAGGTGGCACACAAATATAAGAGTAACAGATGCGTATGGGAATACATTCGAGCAGGGATATGAGGCAAGATCAACAAACAGTATAAGTAAAACTTTCACGAGTTGAGTGACATTATGTCACCATACTGGGTTTAACGCAAGAAATCTTTAAGATCAATAAAAAGGAGTGTACCCCATACTCCTTCGTGAGTCTTTTTCATTTTATTTGTTGAGTCTATTAAATAAATCATGTCAAAGTCTTGTAAATCCATATAGGATTCATCTATGATGTATGGACACTTAGTCCCCGATTATTAATAATATTATCAGTATTGATGGACTAAAGTTAAATTATATTTATGTTATACTTTTTACGAATTACAAACATGTCTGGTAGGAAAATAGCCAGAAGTATGCCGTACTTCTTGTGAAGTGCGCCGCACTTTTGGGCGGTTTCAGCATATATATACCTATTTTTCTCTTACTTAACAAAAACCAAAACACTAAAATCTCTCAAAATCGTCGACCTTCACACAAAATTTCAAAAATCTTCAAACAAATCCATCAAACAAAACAAAATGTCAAGGGTATGTTAATCTAATTATATTCTGTTAGCCTTAAATTTTATATAAGTCGAACAAGAATGTTATCGGTCTTGTTAGTCGTAATTAGTCTTGTTAAGTAATAGGCTAGTCGGGTTCAACGGGCTTGGATCGCAATCTAATATTGTCCGTGTTTCGGGCTTAAATCCTAAGATAAGCCAAGCCCAGCCCAAGCTAAAAAGCCCATATGCCTACATGTTGGCTAGGGGTATAAATAGGACCCTCTCCACACATGGAGAGGGTATTGGTTACCATTTCTTACACTTGTGTGTATGTAATCTTCCACTCTCTACTTTCTCTCTCTAATAAATCTTCCATTTTTCTTTTCTCTCTTTCTTGCTTATTGCTTATTGGTATGGCTTATTATTGTGACATGGGTTAAGTTTATGGGATAACATTTGGTATCACTAGCCACAGGCGGGTTTAGTGATTATTTGTGGTTGTTTTGTAGCTTATTCCGAGCTTATTGAGAGCCTTATTATTTCTTATCTTATTTTGTCTTATTCTATTGCTCTTAGCCTTCAAGTGGGTATCACTACGATACTAGCTAAATTATTGGACCTTGACATGCCAGTTGACTGTACTATCCTAATTATCGCTGGGAGGAGTTTTCTTCACACTTGTGAGGGCATTATAAACACTCTTAAGGGCACTACTTCAACTTTTGATGGTGTTTGCCACTAAAATTTTTATGTGGCCGAAATAAAAAAATGGACGGTAAAGAAAGCGACAGTGATGAGGAGGAAAAATACTATCTAAAAAGAGATGAAATGGGAAGGCCGTTCTATAGCCCAAACCTTATGAGCTACTTTGATCGTAATGATCCTATGGAACATGCCTTGGCTATCCAGGATTCATCAACCCTTTTTGAAAAAATTGTGTATGGAAGAAAGTAGTGGGTACCTAAAGGGCCTGGGGATTTTGTTAAAGAAATTGGAGACGGTAAGTGGCACACAAATATAAGAGTAACGGATGCGTATGGGAATACATTCGAGCAGGGATATGAGGCACGATCAACAAACAGTATAAGTAAAACTTTCACAAGTTGAGTGACATTATGTCACCACAGTGGGTTTAACGCAAGAAATCTTTAAGATCAATAAAAAGGAGTGTACCCCATACTCCTTCGTGAGTCTTTTTCATTTTCTTTGTTGAGTCTATTAAATAAATCATGTCAAAGTCTTGTAAATCCATATATGATTCATCTTTGATGTATGGACACTTAGTCCCCGATTATTAATAATATTATCAGTATTGATAGACTAAAGTTAAATTTATATTTATGTTATACTTTTTACGAATTACAAACATGTCTGCTAGGAAAATAGCCAGAATAACGTCGCACTTCTTGTGAAGGTGCGCCGCACTTTTAGGTGGTTTCAGCATATATATACCTATGTTTTTCTTACTTAACAAAAACCAAAACACAAAAATTCTCTCAAAACCGTCGACCTTCAAACAAAATTTCAAAAATCTTCAAACAAATCCATCAAACAAAACAAAATGCCAAGGGTATGTTAATATAATTATATTCTGTTTGCCTTAAATTTTATATAACTCGAACAATATGTATCAGGATCTTATAGTTGTAATTAGTCTTGTTAAGTAATAGGCTAGTCGGGTTCAACAGGCTTGGATTGTAATCTAATATTGTTCGTGTTTCGGGCTTAAAGCCAAAGATAAGCCAAGCCCGGCCCAAGCTAAAAAACCCATATGCCTACATGTTGGCTAGGGGTATAAATAGGACCCTCTCCACACATGGAGAGGGTGTTGGTTACCATTTCTTACACTTGTGTATGTGTAATCTTCCACTCTCTACTTTCTCTCTCTAATAAATCTTCCATTTTTTCTCTCTTTCATTGCTTATTGCTTATTGTATGGCTTACTTACTAGGACATGGGATAAGTTATGGGAAAACATTTGGGATCACTAGCCTACGGGGGGTTAGTGAATTATTATGGTTGTTTGTAACTTAATCAGAAGCTTCTTGGGAGCCTTATTATTTCTTATCTTATTTTGTCTTATTCTATTGCTCTTAGCCTCGGCTTATTTTATTATTTACTTTTGATCCAAAAAGTCTTCGTTCTGTCTTGGTACAAAAGATTTATTAGCCCAAAATATTTAGAGTGTGAGATAATAACTTCACGTGGCTAAGTTTTTCTTTACATATGTATCATTTTTATTCAATCTTTCATAGCTTCACGTGGCTATGTTTTCTTTTATACAAATTCTACTTGTAGTTTTGTTTCTCATTGATTTTTGTTTCACATTTTCTTTTCTAATCTTTTTGAGCTTATTTGCTTTATGGGTTAACTTATTAGACGTAGCTTCTTCTTAAAGCTTATTTGTAAAGCTTATTACGAAGCTTATTTTCGAGGTTAGCTTATTTTCTTTTGTGGTCCTCGCCATGGAGACAAGAAGGAGAACAAGGACAAAGTATAGTTTTTTGAAGGCCCCGAATACGCAATAAAGAAGGCAACGAATTCGCAACTTTCCTTTGTCACATGAATTAGCAACATTCCTTTGTCAAACGAATTCGCAACATTCCTTTGTCATACAAATTAGCAACATTCCTTTGTCACACGAATTAGCAACATTCCTTTGTCAAACGAATTCGTAACACTCCTTTATCACACGAATTAGCAACAATCCTTTGTCAACCGAATTCACAACATCTCCTTAAAGAACTGAATTAGCAACTCACCTAGAACAAACTATTCACGTTTTAACTCTTTTCGGGTTTTTTGGTTTCGTGTGACGGTTATCTACGGGACTTATAACGTATACCATTACGATCGTGATTCATTTTCGATCAACGTGGTATATTCACATTGAACTGACGATAACTATACAACTCCGCAGGACTAAAAATATAAAACGTTATCTTTAATAAGTTTTAAAACAAAGAAGAAAAGATTTAGGAGGGAAATCGTTGCAATTATTAAACAATATTGGAATTTGGCAAAATCAGCCCCTGGACCTTTAAACCAATTCACATCTCATCCTTTGTCTTGTTTAATAACCCTCATTGTTGAAACTTCTTTTCACCGTTAGTCCTTACAAGCTACAATTCAGCCCATTTGTCCTCCAAAGTGAATCGTAATTGCACCGTTAGTCCTTATTTGAGTTTTAATCAACCGGTACTCATTTTAAGTTGAAATTTTGTGCATGGATCGTCTATTTAAGCTCATTAATCGTTACAAAAGCTCACGTACTTCAATTTCAACAACGATTTCAACAACAATTAATCATTATTTCACGGTTTCTTCTTGATTTTGTAAAATCCCGCAAAAGATACGATTCTTTTTCTCGGTTTAAATCAAAGATTTGTAAAATCCCGTGAACGATACTTGATTTCAATCAACAACAAAATCACTTTACCTACTTAAGATCCAATATCCATTCACAACAAATCAAAATGTCAAATACCAATACCAATTTGCAAACTCAAACATCAAGTGTTCTTCACAATGACACAGTTTCTTCGTGTTTAATTTCTAAAGGTCAAGAGAAGACACAACTTTCAAGAAGTAGATGCATGAACAGTCTTAGAGAAGTCAAGTCACAATTTAAGTTTCTCTCAGAAACTTTACAAGATTTTGGTACCATGCCTATCTTCAAGAGAACATTCTCTCAAGACTTGGATTTACTAGAACAACATCTTACTAAAGATATACTTTCTCAGACTGATTGCAACACTACTTTGACAAAACTCAGAACAAAGTTTGAAAATGCTTTCAATTCAAAATTCAAAGAGCGTATGCAGAAATACACAAGATTTAATGCTCAATCCTTCCAAGTTGCAATGATCTGTAACATGGATTCCATTGGGAGATACATGCGTGAGATAATTCTTCATCAACAACGAACTCTGTAATTGTTGAAACAAAAGAAGTTGATGCAGACACAAGATCATTCAAATTCAATTCAAGCATTGAATGTTAATTCATTAAAAATTGATTTAGTTGTCATACAAAACACTTGTTCTGAGAAAGAAGACAGTAATTCAGAGACTGCATCCAGCAAATTTGTAAAGGAAAGCAGCTTGAATTCTGAAACAAAAGATGTGCATGCAATCAAATACAAGATGTCAAAAACAAAAGAAAAATGCATGGCATATTTTCGATCTCTTCATTCACACCTTCAAGTTCTTTCGAAAGAAGACTTAAAAGGCACTCGCATCGAACATGGATTCAAATAGGCATTCATGTCACTCTTTGGTCAAGATGTTGATACCTTCACAAGTACAATAATCCTCAACGAAGATCAACTACAAAATCAACTTGACAAAGATGAATTTCAAGAAGATGGATCCATGGCAGCCTTTTGGGTGGTAAACAACCAATTTCAGAAGTTTATCGATTCACAGTTTACTTTGGATTATGACAGTCAAATAACAGACAAGTACTTTGTTGAATACACTAGAATCGAGGTTAAACACTTCAGAGATACACTACTCCAACACATGGGTAATGTCAAGAAGTCCGTTGCTGAAAGAACACGTCATCAAAGACAATATGATAGAAGGGTGAATAAAAGACCGATGCAGACGCAAGAGAGTAAGATTGATACGAGTAAAGTAGTGGATGCTGATTTGGTTGTCACAGAAAGAAGTGGAACAGAATCAGAAGTGCAAGATGGCAGCAGCAGATCAGGGAATGATACAGATGCTGAGGATGCAGATATCAGACCTATATATGATGAAAAGCCAATGGCTGAGGTACAACTGACTGCTGAATGTAATATCTTTGCTATAGGACAACAACATACTGAGCAACCTGAAATCATTAATAAAGGTATGGTTGACCAGTATCCTGAACAATGTCAAGTTAAAAGTCTTATGCTTGATTCATCACCTGATAACCAGACAACTGACTACTCAAAACAATCACTCAAGTCTGAAAATATTTTACTCAGAAAGACTGTTGCCCAATTTCAAAAAGATTTTTCAAGAATGGAAGCACATTGTATTGCTCTCGAACTTAAATATCAAAATCAAGCTTTAAAATCAGGGCAACATGGTCAAATTTTAAATGAAACAAGTAATAAAGCCAAGATTAAAAAAGAAATTGAAGCTTTTGAAACAATAAACATCGAATTAGAACATAGTGTGGCTAAATTACTTACAGAGAATGAGTATTTAAATAAGGAAAATGAAACCTTGAAAAAGCATAACAAAGATTTGTATGATTCTATTAAAATTATGAGATCTAAGACTATAGAACAGACAACTTCTTTGCTTGCTAATAATGCTGATTTAAAAGCTCAGATTCAGGAAAAGGTTTTTGCAATTGCAGCTTTAAAAAATGACTTAAGGAAGTTAAAAGGAAATATTGTAGATACTAAGTTTGCTAAAACATCAGTCTTGGGGAAACCGGTTTTACAATCACTAAGAAACCAATAAGTTGTTAGACAGCCAAATGCGTTTAAATCTGAAAGGCCTCAAATGTCAAAACCATGGTTTGTCTCCCAAGTTGATGTGAATAACAATTTGTCAAGACCAGTAACTCAACATTATTTTCCTAAGAGAAGAGAATCCGTTTTTGCAAAACCTGATCATATGATTGCATCTAGCAAATCTAGGAATATTTCTAAGAACATGCCAAGATTTAGTTCAAATGATATAGTTCATAATCACTATCTAGATGAAGCTAGGAAAAAGACACAAGAAAGAGATAAGAACTCAAAAATTAGTGCGATGCCTTTTTCTAGATTTAAGCACCGCTTATGACAGCAAACCAAAACCTAGGAGCACTAATCACTCAACTAGGAGTTTGCCCGTATCTAAGAGTAGTTGCGTAACAATAACGACTGTGCCTAAAGCAGATCAGTCTAAGAGTTCTAGTTCTTTCTCAGATTCCAAACACTTTGTTTGTTCTACATGTCATAAGTGTGTCCTTAATGCAAATCCTTGTATAACAAAACTTTTGAAGGAAATGAATTCACGTGCTAAGATTCAATCCCATAAGACCAAAAACCGTAACAAACCCGTAGATCAAAAGAGTCATACTCAGAAACCTGGTAGGCACATCTTTACAGGACATAGGTTTTCTCCTAATAAGACTTCCGCTGTGTATGAGAAAACATCTCCTAGATCTGATCTTAGGTGGAAACCCACGGGTAGAATTTTCAAATCTGTTGGTCTTAGGTGGATTCCTACAGGAAAGTTATTCGACTCTTGCACAAGCAAGGTTCACAGTGAACCCCCACATGGTTCAAATGTAGATATCCCTAATATTCATGAATGCAAACAAACTCTAGATGTAAGTGCAGGTAAATCAATCAATGTTCAGAAGGAACAAAGTCTTGATTTAAGTGCATGTACCTTATGTAATGTCAACAAGAAAAATCTCAGACTATAGTTACTGAAAAAGCTGATATCTCAGAAACCATTATCAAAGTGGATTCACAGATGATGATACAAAAAAATGACGTTTGAACAAAACGGTTCAAGCCTCGTACCACAACGTCAACAAAAGTTCCTACAGCAGATATGATAATCATGATGTTAATGATAGAGTTGGAAAGTCTATTCGGTCATTTGTTCGACGAATATTTCAAATGGAGAAAATCAAGTTGTTTCAAAGTCTTCCGTTGTTACTACTGCTGATGCATCCGATAAACGTCAACAACAACTAGATTCAACTTCATCTACTTCAACTCTAGCAACAACTGTCACTGCTGATGGAAACCTCGATGTGTATATATTTTTATTTTTCTCTTTATTTTGATTTATAAATGTTTTTGAAAAAAAGAAAATACAAAAATATAAAACCTAGAAAAACAAAATATAAAATCAAAAAATTTCAAAAATACCAAAAAGAATCTTCTCGACATGTCTCTTGGATTCGATAACTTTTACGTACCTACAAATGTCGATTAACATTGACACGGGTGTGTAAATGAAGTTTCGAGTAAGAGTTCAAACTTTTCAAAATATGTCATTTCTAAATTTTTCTCTATGACTTATGTACATTTCAGTGCATAACACGGACCCGAATGTAATAGGGAAATGTACGCTTTAGTGCGCTTACTCTAAAAATAAAAGAGAAGTCTTCTTTTATGTGTTTTCAAAATGTTGAACACAATTTTTCAAAAAGAACTTTCAATGTCAAATTGTTTATAATATAATTTGTGGTATCTTTTCATAAAAAGTGGTATTTGTTAAAATTGTGTGTTCAACACTCCTTTCCTCAAATAAGTTTAAAAAGTGTGGTACTTACAATGTCATTTTATGTGGATCAATTTCTGAGGGGGAGCTTTTAAAACCAAATCCTTTAATGTATTTTGGTGGCCCTAAGTTCACGTGGGAACGTAAGGACCATATGAAAGCTAAGTATACCCGATTGTTTGTTGATGATGATGTTGAACCTATTAGTTAAATCTCGAGACGAGATTTCCCTAAGGAGGGGATACTGTGACAACTATGCTTTGAGCAGGTTAGTCAACCGTTAGTATTGATTTGAGTTTCATTATGTGTTATAGTAATTATGTGTTTATGTGATATTATGTGAGTTGGTTACAAATCCATTAAGCGTGATCGTCTCATGATGATTGAAGTTATGGTTGCTATGGATATTTCATTATGTTCACATTTTAGTGACAATGAAAATGATGGTAAAATTTTATGTGTGTACGTATTTATATGTATATGTATACGTATTTGGATGATAAGAATTTGCGAGAATAGAAATTTAGTTAGTAGATTCTAGTATTATTAAGTTAGAAAAATAAAGTAAGAAGTGAATTTATTTTTAGGTATTTAAAACTAGTTTTATTTAGAAGGATGTTTAAATAAATAAAGGTCTTATAAAAATAACAAAATTAAAGAGTTTTTGTGTAAATAATAAATAAATAAATAAAAATAATAATAAATATAATAAGGTTGTTCGGCCGGTTTAAGAGAAAAAAAAGGAAAACTAATTTTAATAAAATCTAAATCTCTTTTCCTTCACTATAAATACAAACCCCTCACCCTTATTTTTTTTAAAACCGAACGAACCCAAGAGAAGAAGAAAAAAAAAGATTTTTTTATTCAAGATCAATTTAGTGATTTAAGGTTTAAAGAATCAAGAATTAAGGTATGCTTTTAAACCCTAGTTGTTTAATTTTCTTTTTAATTCATGTAACAATAAAGTGATAGATAAATCAGGGTTTCATAAAATCTGTAAATTATTGATGTTAAGCTTAATTAGAAGTGTTTAGGGTTTAATTAGAATCATATTGATGTATTCGGTTAGAGTTAGAACGCGATAAAATTCGAATTTAGGGTTGAGCAGAATTTTGAGTCATCTTGTTCGAATGTTATCTCATGATTGATAACGAGATTTTTGATGAATGTTATATCTATTGATAAGTTCAGCGAGTCTAGTTTCCAAAAAATCCGGCCTCGAAAGTTTTTAAGGTCGGAAAGTCAATCAAATATTGGTTACACTAAAAGTTGTCAGATCAGTAAATACGGGTCAGATTTAGGTCATGTTTGTGAGGGTAAAACCTATACTTAAAAGTGGAATTAAGCTTGGCCCTTCCACAGTAGTTAAGTTCCATATATCTATGGATAATCCTGTAAAAATTAGCCTTTGAAAGCATGTCTAAGTATGGTAGTTAGAGTGATATATTTCGGTGTGCAATCAGATCCGAATTAGGACAGTTTTGAAGTTTGATTTTATTTGAGGTAGTTACAGATGTAAGTAATACTTGGGAATCACAAGGTAATTAATATACTCATAAATTAACATGGGTGATTTTTGGTATAATTTATGAAGGTCATTAAGTAAGGGTTTTGGGTACGTAAAGAGACACTAAAATTCTGCAATTCTGAGTTAATTGTAAGTAGCTAGGGTAAAGTGTTAGTAAGAAGGTTAAGGTTGGGCATGGTGTCGGGGTGACCCATGATGGTTAACTAAACCCTTAGACATCCATCATATGTGTGTTACATGGACTAGAGCTTTTAGCTTGGTCGCGTGTAACCGTGTTTATTCATTTGTATAGTTGCGTGTAGAGATTTAGAAGCTGCGTTTGAGTATCCAGGTGAGTTTCTTAGTCCTATTTTTACTATGTTTTTTTGGGATGGAGATGATGCAAAATATGTTTCAAAATGTTTTGATTATGTGATTATATGGTTCAAGTTACACATGGACATTTAAGTAGCTATTATATGTTATGTGCTGCATGTTGTATGATGTTGCATTGTTCTTCGCCTACTTTGTGGGCAAGAGGTTTCGCCTACTTGGTGTGGGTATGAACCTGTGTGTGTGCTACGGTACCAAGAGTCAAGGATTTGGGGATTTCATTCCTCTTCATGAATATTTTTGTTTCATTGGACCGGGGGACACGTTCTGTCCCAATTGAGATTCTTAGTTGCATGAATGCTAGCAGGTATAATAGCCATCTTATTTGTCCTGCCATGTTTTTTTATAATCACAGTAATTGATTTAAATCTTGTATTGGTGTCGTAAAACCTATGACTCTCACCAACCATTGTGTTGACATTTTAAGCATCATTTTCAGGTGAGCGTTATTAAGATATTGAAGTTAATAAAAGTGGCTAGAGAGACCATTAGGCTGCATTAGAAGTTCTCAATTGATTTTGTTTCATAATTGTTTGCATGAATTCTTGAATGTTATTAGTTTTATTGGGTTTGTGAAACATTGTCTTTGTATTTTAGAAAAATCCATCCATATAAAACTAGAGCTCTCCCAATGAGAGTCTAGATAGTTAGATAGCAAGTCGACTGATTAGCGTTCGACTAGTACTCCATCAGTTAGTTGGTGTAGCCCCAATTTATAGTTGGGTGTAATAGGGAAAACCTTCAATAAAAGAAAAATACTTTGTTGATAACTTTGGATTGTGTTCTTTATTAATCCGCTGCGTTGTTTTATCAATCATTGTTATTGTTCATCCTAGTTATATAGATCTAATTATCTTGAGCTTTTAAACGATCTTATCAATTGGTATCAGAGCCACAGGGCTCTCGATCTAGGATCTACAAGGTTTTACAAATCGAACAAGGTATGATGCTTTTGATTTTCAATGATTTCTTCTTTATCAAGTTTGATTTGTATTTGGGAATTTTGTCACGATGTTCTATTGATGCTGTTACTGATTCTAATTAATAAACCCAATTAAGGTTCTTGAGCTTATATGATTTCTGGTAACAATTCAAAATCAGTGACATTAGGGTTTTCACAAAAAACCTAATTTAGTAAAACCCTAATTTGGTACAAGTCTAATTCGGTGAATGCTTTTCTTTTGATCATGTGGTTTCAATGGTGGGGGCTGGCGTTGCATTGTTATACTCTTTCTTTAAGGATTTCTTAGATCATATATTAGAGGTGATTCTGATTTGTTTCAAGATCAATAAACCCTAGCCCGTCTAAAACATTTTTCTTTTGAATCCACATACCGACATCGAATTGGGTAAACCAGGTGTATTGACCTGTTAGGGTTTGTTCGTTTGAAACCCTAACTGTTGGTGATATATGTTCTGTATCTATTCAGTTACGGTTGCTTGTTCATAGGATTAATAGAGAGCAGCCATCAAGAACATATGTTCGCTACACGATTGATACATAAGTTGTAATTGATACAGCTGTTGTTTATGAGTTGTTAATACTGCTTGATCTTTGGTGAAAATTTAAGGGTTTGCTATTCATAATGAAGAGATCAGTTATAAATAAGGAAGATATGCGTCAAGATGAGAAACATATCTTGATATTCAAATATTCTGATTCTTTATTAATGAAACGCGTTAAGCTGCTATTGGGTTTTATGGGATTCAAAGTTTAATATTGCTATTAAATTTCAACAAAGTTTAAAGATGTTGTTATACTTTGTGCCAATATCATATTAAAGTTGCTTGGGTTCATGAGAGTGAACGTGCTATCAAAGTGTATTAATACTACTGCTATCGCAAACACTATGAGGTTTACAACTGTTCATTTTTATGTATTACCTGGTGATGGACGTGGATTATGGAAAGTTGTTTTAAATATTGAAGTGATTTATGGCAGTTTCTATGATTTGGCTATGATCATGGAATAAGGATTTGTTTTCAATATAAAATCCCTGATTTTTAGGGATTGAATCTTCTTATTCCAAATATTCTTTTCTTATTAATGCTGCTATGGAAATGGATTTTTCTAGTGATTCATGTACACGTGATGATATATAGGCTGATGGGTTTAGATAGTGTGGCTGTTATTCATTTAGTACTGCTCGGTCCTCATTAGTGCTGCCAAAGGAGACGATTAATACTGCTGGTTAAATTTTAATACTGTTGCGTTTGAATTTTTATTATGCCAGAGTTGTCGATATAAAGCAGTTGTACTAGCTAGCTTTGTAACGATATCCGGGTAAGACACGTTGTTTGATTTGGGTTGGATTTGGGATCTGGATTATAACTTTTTTTCAAGTAGTTTATTCTCATTGATTTTTATGGCTCAGGTTTGGAGATTATTTGAAATGTTGATACGAAGACAGGGACAGTTGGATTACTGCTTATTGATGTTGTAGTTGGGTTTCGCAGGTGCCGTGTCTTATTCATATCTTAAAAGTTCTGGTGGGCTTTTAAGATAACCTTGTTCGTGTTTAAAATGGTTTCGTTGACGAAGGACTTTGTCAAAATCTAAGCAAGGAGTGTGATTTTTCTTAGTGGTGTCAATGCTCACGTTTGTATCAACTTAGTATGTGTCTCAAGGAAGATTGGATTTTTGTCAAAAGGTGCGGTTCTACTTTATTCACAGAAGTTTTATTTATAAGGTTTGGACGTCACGTGGATAGTGGAAGAATAAGACACAAGTCTTGGGATGACCTTTCATCACCAATTCAACTTCTTTATCAACTCGTTCTTACTCACTTTTCCTTCATCCGTGATCACTACATAGAGCCTACAGTGTTCAAGATTCAGAGATGGTAAAAAATATGGGTTTCATGGGAAGCTTAGTGATTTAAATGTTTAACATATACATGCACACTTGAGGGGAAGTCGTTTAAAGTGTGCATATCTACAAGAAGACCCCTATTGGATGTTAACAAAAGGGGGGAAGAAGGAACTACTGAGATATTTCATTTGCAGCTTATTATGTGTGGTGCCATAGTTAAGGATTAAATTCTTATATACGTCAAGGGGAAGCATTGAGGATTTTGTTTATTCAGGGAGGATGATCACATTCAATTTCAGGGAAAGCTTGGCTTTATGATGAGTTCGTACGAGACCTTTTGTTTGTTTGGTCACATCATCAAATAGAGGAAGATTGTTGGGATTCTTGATTTGGATGAGACAAAAGTTAATAAAAGAATGATGAAACAAGATGGAAAACAAGACAGGACAAAATTGTATCATTGAAGTTCTAGCTAAGGATGTAGAAGAAAATAAAGATTTGTGTCGAAATAAGATAGAATGAATATTAATGAGAAGAAAATTAATTTGAATTCTTCATTAATATATTAATTTAGTTTCCTGTAAGCCTAGGACTCACCTTATGCTATAAAAGGAGGTCCAGACTTTAGAAAATTGATCCATAGAAACTAGAGCTCTCCAATGAGGAGTTAGTTATTAGATAGCAAGTCGACTGATTGATGAGTCGAATAGTACACATAGTAGATGGTGTAGCCCATAATTATAGTTGGGGTAATAGGGATAACGTTCTATAAAGCATCAAACTACATTTAAATATACTCCAATAAGACATCAAAACATTGTGTGATAGCTTTGATTGTGTTCTTTATTATTCCACTGCGTGTTATCAATCATTGTTATTGGTCATCCTAGATATATAAGATCTAATCAATCTTGAGCTTTAAATGATCTTATCATATAATTACAGTAATTAGTTTAAATCTTGTATTGGTGTCGTAAAACCTATGACTCTCACCAACCATTGTGTTGACGTTTTAAGCATCATTTTTAGGTGAGCGTTATGATGGTGTTGAAGTAGATAAATGTGGCTAGAGAGACCATTAGGCTGCATTGTAAGTTCTAGTTGTTTTCATTTCGTATTTTGTTGCATGAATTCTCGAATGATTTTATTAGGTTTGTGAGACATTGTCTTTGTATTGATGAGACTTTTTTTTCATTAATACAAGATGCCGTTCTTTTGTTTTCGGTATTGTCATGACACATTGTGTATTTTATATTATTTATGCATATAGTGATTATCTATTGTTGACACCATTGTGTTGTGATGATATCCATGATGTTACGCCTCGTGTTTCCGCCTTGGCGGGGTGTGACAGATTGGTATCAGAGCCTCTGGTTATAAAGAAGTAGGTGGTTTGGCCTAGACTATAACCTAGGAGTCTTTCATATAGTTGCATTTTAGGGCTTAAGTGTTTATGTACGAATCTACTATACTTTCTCGCTATTCGAAAGCTTTAATTTTTCTTAATTTGTCTACTACTATATAATATATATATACTTTTTTATTATTGGGATCTAATAGTATATACCCTTCCTTATTATTTTAGTCATGTCTCTCTCTAACCGTAATAGAATCTATGTGTTTAGCTATCTAGGCGTTTTTGTATTCTTACTTTCTTTGAGTTTTATTTCGACCTACGGGCTACTCGATAGCTTATGATTCAAAAGAGGAGCCAATTGAGGAGGAGCCTCTCGAGGAACCGAATAAGAAAGGTTAGTTAGAAGAGTCGGAGAAGAAGGCCGACTCAGATCTCTTGTCGGATGCTCGTAGCAGGCCTGGACCCGCGAAAGCAAAGAATAATAAAAATTAACTAAAATGAATGCAATTAAAGCAAACAACTAAGGCAAATAGGAAAACAAGGTAAAAACTATAACAAGATACGAAACCGAGCCTAAAAACGCAAAACTATCAAATTTTAACCCTAACTAAGTTTTTATATTTTTCTTAAGTCCTAAATGATAAAAGAAAATTTTTAGAAAAAGAATTAAAAATTTTTTTTTATTTTATTTAATATGAATTAAAAACGAAAATAATGAAAATAAAAGATAAAAAATATTAAACGTTTGATAAAAAGTCTAGAAAAATTACAGAAAATAGTTTGTACTAATAAGTTCCTAAGAGAAATAAGATGTAGAAAAATGGCTTAACGAATAAGCCGAAAATAAGCCAAACGGGCTTATAAGCTATTTGGCTTAAAATGTGTATAAAGGAATTACCAATGCCCCTTAAGACAGAAAATTCCCAAGGGCGCAAATGGTAGTGTGTGTGTTATGAAAGGTTGGAGGGTTGAGGTCCAGGGTTCGAGCCATGCTCCCTTAGACTTCCCTTTTTTTTGATTTTTAGCAAAAACTTAAAACTACAAAGTTACTAAGGACAGCTTTTTAAACAACTTTAAAAAAGGCAACCCTAACTGAAATTCACTAATAAGCTAAAGTTGGCTTTTAAAAGCCAAAAAGCTTGCCTTCACTAAAATCTAAGCACATGACTCAAAATAAGCTCATTCTTTAAAATTCCAACTGTTTTAGAAAGCTTATAACATGACCTAACTGATTTTAACAAGCTTATCCAACTAACAACACCTTTTATCTATGAAATTTGATGATCAAATCATAAAACTCAGAAAATTCCAATAAAATCTCAAAATCAAAATAAGCTAGATTCCTCAATAAGCTAAAATGAACCCTAAACTTTTCAAATCTTATCAAACTATGTTCAAACTATGTTCAAACTAATAATCCAGATCATAAAAATACAAGTTACAAGTTTAAATTTGCAAATTAAAGATTAAAATCTGACTGCTACTATTTTTTGGTTTTTCTTGTTTTTTAGCTACTTGCAGACCTAATTAAGCAAAGTTAAAAGACTTGAAAATGCAAAATAAGCAAAAACCGATGATCTATGAACTTCAAAGAGCTTGTAAACTAAATTTGAGATCCTAGCAAAAATAAGCAGATAAGCACAAGTAAATAAGCTGAACAATAAATGACAATATATTTAGATTTTTATAAATTTTTAAACTAGCAACTAT
>BQNB010065094.1:0-35067 GCA_026074375.1 Tanacetum coccineum
TATTAGTATTGTATTAGGGATCTGCAATCTTAGGCAGATTCAAAGAGATATAATACAAAACGTTTGATTAAGCATTGTGTGTTCTTCTTAAGTACTGTTAACTAGATTCCGCATAATTGACAGTATATCAGTGTTTCATTAAGGAATATCGATCCTACATATACCCCGCATAGGGCCGGTCAACATAAAGATGACTTATGTTGACCCGGTTAGCTTGGTAAGTTTCTAAATATTACGCTATGAGCTATACTATTACAACTTTGGAAGTGACCGAGTCTTTTCTCGATTCTTAACAATCTCCCCCTAAGGGAGGTCACTTTAATTTACAAAAACTTAAGCTCTAAATTCTATGAATGTCTTCAATCTTTAGCTCGTAGTCTTGTTATCATGTTCTTTATTGTAAAACCCCGTATTTAAGGTCACTACTATTTCTAATCTCGTATCTATTTTATAAATTTAAAGAATTCGTTTTCATTATTTTAGTTGATTCTTATTAAAATCGCCAATTTTAAACCCTCGTGAATCGTACAATTTAAATTTATCCGTTTTATCGATCGAGAAATCAACAAAACCTATAATTTAGCCATAAGAGCCTATTTTATTTTTATTATTTTCCATCTTTTATTTAAGTTTAGCCGAAACCGAGTCAAAAATTTTGTTTTTATAATAATTAGCGAGTTAAATTAGTAATTGGGCCTGAGACTAAATTAGTATAAGTCAAATTGGTTATCAAAATTTAGCCCAATTCGTCTCCTCTTTTTCCCTTGATCGGCAGCCCAAACAAACACACTAATGGTATATTTCTTGTTAACCAAGCCTAAGTTTCAAGCCCACTCCTTTTGTTTTAGGCATAATCCGGATCCAAACCCACCCCCTATTTTATTTAATAAGTCGAAACCTTACATAAACACACACACATAAACGTTATAAAAAAAGAGACAAAAACCACTGGACTTCCCTTTTTCTTCTCTGTTGTTCGACGACCCCATGTAAAACCATCACCATCATCTTTAAAACTTCACCAAATCATCTCCATTTACCTTAAATCTCTTAGACAATAAACCCTAATCACCCTCCATTATAAAAAGGTCACCATGCTTTGATTTAGAAAATTACTGATTTGATGAACTTGAAGATTTTTAGAGTTTTGATTCAATTGAAGACTACTAGGGAGTAAAAGATTTGATATTAAGCAATTATAAGCAAGATTGAAGTTGGAAAAAGCTAAGGATTTATTAGTTTTAGGTCTAGGTGTACATGGCCAAGAGCATAAACCCACTTACGGTTGTGTTTGATCTCTTTAATCACTCCATTGTAAGTTATAAATGTTTCTCTTAAACTCCCTTTTTATTGTTTTGATTTTCTAGTGATGCATGTTCTTGATCTTTGGTTTTTATGGGCATGCAAGTCTTGAATATGAATGATCTTGGTTAAATGGTGTAAGTGAAGTGAAATAGATGTAGTATGAATGATATTGATGTATTTTGGATTTTTGTTGGATAAATTGTTGATTTGGAAGTGTTTTGGATTGAGTTATAGGTAGAAAATGTGGACTGTTTTAGATTAGTAGGAAAATGTGGTTTGTTCTCAAATTTTTTGGCTTAGAGCCTGTGATTAAAAGACATGGTTAGATAGTTATTGTCTTAAGCTTCACGTGGAGAGTTGGATAGTTTTGTATCGATTTCGGATGAAGGAGATATGGCCGTTTTACGGAAAAGGGTCAATTCTGGAGCTGCTGTTGGAAAACATGTTTTGCTCCAGGTTTTTGTACAGTAGGTTTAGGTTTTTAAAACATGGTTCAATAATAGATATCTTAGGCTAACACCTCCCTTTTGATTCAACTTAAAAGCTATTGTAGATTAGGATTTATGGCCGTTTCCGTAAGTGTTACATTTTCAGAGAATTTCCTGGGCGGAGTTATGTTGAGTAAAAAGTCATTTCCTATTAATTGGTAAACAATTAGAGGGTGAGGCCTAAAATTCTGGAACATATACTTATTAGACTCGACCTTATCTTTCGTAGCATGCATTCCCATCCGTGTCGCAACTGATTCGGTAAGCTACGTGTCCGGTCCACGGAGAACTGCCTTCGATCCCCCAAACTGACTTGCTCGTGGCAACCTTCCAGCCGCCCAACGACCTATAACGCTAGTTCATAGCTATTACAGATTAGGAGATATAGTGTCATCAAGTCAGGTCAAAATCAGAAACTGAGTTTTTACGTCCTTTCTTAATTTATAAAAAGTGTACAAACGTGTTGATGAAACGAGAGTTAACTCGTGAAACTTTGTGGATATTTAATGGGTCATAATCTCATGTTGTACCTCAAATTAGGGATGGAAACACTTAGGCTAAGTGGTTATGCAATACCGCACATATCTTGAAATATATCTTATAACCGTATAACTATTTTTAACGTATTGATTATCTTATTTATACTAAGTCGCGTCTTCTAGGTGGTGCTTAGAAGTACTTTCCGCTCGTCTAACGACTTATCTTACTTCTGCTCTACTTCTTCCTACGGTGAGTTCATAGCCTCGCATTTAAATCTTTTTATGTTTTAAAAACCCGCGAGGGAGATACATGCTTGTTTTAGAAAATCGAACACAGGTGATTTTATTATGTGAACGTTGCTATGAGTGGTATGTTGTGGCCCTTCCTTTATGAACCGTTAATCACCGATAACCGGTGAACGCTGATGCAATAATAATAGATCTATTTTGGCCTAACGACCTGTCTGGCGCGTGTTCCTCATGAAGGCATATGAAGACATATTGTATTTAGTATTGAGAGTGTGTAACACTATCACTCCGGGTTGAACATATGGTTAAGGTTTGGTTCGTGGCTTTAGCATCGTTGTGATTGTTCTATGAACTAAATGTTTTTGCTGTGCTTGTGTTCAAAATGATTGTTTATAAACTCTATGGATTCACTTAACATTTTGTTGACATTTTAGCATGTTTATCTCAGGTATATGCTTGCTTGCTTGGATGGGATGGAATGCAGATATCGAAGGACGTGGACTTGGTGAACTTTGTACATACGATAAAATGTTTTAAAGAAACTTAGTCATGTTGTGGCTTATTTTGAAACGAGTTTTCATGAAATTTATTAGGACCTTGTAACTCTGATCTTTTAATAAAATCGAATGTAATCTTTATTAGTAAACATTTCTTTTAAAGTCGTTTACCGTGACTCGTGAACTTGTATTATAAAGTAGCACCCCAATGTTGTATTCTGTTGCATTGTAAATTTGGGGGTGTTATAGATTGGTACCAGAGCACGACTCATAGCGAACTAGGTCGTTTTTCAAAACTTAGACTATGACTGTTTTCAAAAAAAATTCACAAGTAGTTCACCGATGTCCGATATCCGCGCGCGCAATCCTTTTCGATCCTTTATGTGCTTTGTGTTAGGCCTTTGATTGTAGACTATATACCAAATGTGTGGTATAAATAGTAATTATATATATACAATATCCGTTCTACGCGAACTACTATATTTATATATATGCCTTCCGATCATCGCTACACGCGTACATTCGAGTTGTACTATTGATATTATGTAATGATGTCACCATTTTGATATGACATGATTAATTTTGTATAAGTGTAATATATATATATATATATATATATATATATATATATATATATATATATATATACATTACGATATTATATAGATTCGTGGCTTTGATTTTTCTTGCATTCTATTTTAATTGTAAGTATTTTTTTACTCTTTTTGCGTTGATCAATTTTGTATATATACGCTTGTGTTTAATTTTGTGCTTAGAATCCATGGATGATGATGCATGTGGTGATTTTGAGGTTAAATTGTTGATTGGAGATGTTAGTGGACGAAGATAGGTTAGCTAGGTGTATTTAGAAGTTTGTGAGGTGCGAAAAAATAGCGTTTGGCAGAGTTTCTAAGTATCACTTTTACTGCAAAAACTTTGTGTGTCGAGTTTGGGTGAGTCAAAATTTTTAAATCCGATTTTAGGCTTGAGAATATGATAGAGGTCGTCCCTAGCTTCGAAACGGTAGGTCGCACGTCCCGTAACTCTTAAAAACGAACATTTGGCGGCCATTTGAAATTTTGGAAAACCATAAAAGTTCCAATCAGCTCTTGCTGAATTTTTAGCTTACTGCAGAAACGAAAAATGGCATTTTCGTCATTTTCTGTCGAGATTCGGGTCTCGGCTAAAACTAAAAAGTTGTTTGAAACGTCGTTTTGCATAAAAATGCTTTCGAGTTCGAGTCATGAAAATGTCATCTAGCGGGTCGTTTCGGACAGGTCAGATTTAGAAAATATGTTACAAGAGTCAACATCGGCAAAATTCTTTTAAGGGTCAATTAGTGTTTTACCAAATGATTAGGCGTAAACTACATTAACTAAAACGGAAATTTCAACTAATGAACTAGTTTCATAATTTCATTCGCGTCTAAATGTCTTAATCTTGATAATGGGTCAAAATGAGTAATTTTGATAAAAGAACTAATAAATTAGATGTACACTTTCGGTCGTGTCTAAAGGTCTTGATCCTTTAAAATGGGTATAATGAGTATAGTGAGTTGGAGTTTGGGTGCGTTTGGATGGGTCGATTGTGGTGAATCCGAAATAGGAATTAGGGCAGAAAAATAAGGATTGGTTTGGCTAAATTGAGGTGTTATAAACTGAGTTTTGACCTAGAAATGTGTTAGACACCGTCCGTAGCTCCGTTTCGATATAAGAATTGGATTCTAACTCCTAAAAACGAATAAGTTATGCCTATTAGAAGGTTGGAAAATGGAATCGCCAAATTCTGCACTAAGCATTTTTGTGCAGAATTTTGGGTCGACTTGTACGAATAAGTTATGCCTATTAGTAACTTGGTCATTCTAAAAGCTTTTCTGGATTTTCTTGATCCTAAAACTAAACGGAGAGTCTACTTTCTAACGAAAGCGGCCTCGCGCATTTTCAATAAATAAAAGTTAGTCAAATTGAATTTACAAGATGAGTTGTCAAAACAGTGAATCTGTCCTAGAATTTCGATTGCAAGAATGTGGTGAGCTGACTGATCAAAACTTAATATTTTCAATTAAATTTCAACTGCAGCAAGTTCATAATGTGTATGAATTTTGTGAATTTTTCCAGAATTTACCGTAGGGTCTAAGTGGGCCTGCTCATACCAAACTTTGGCAAGGTTCCGTTTGGAACATGTTGCATTGATGAATTTTTGTAAAATGGTTAGACACATTAAGAATTTTTAGGAAAAATACTGGAACTTGTTAATACATATAGAAGTTTAGAAATGGAAGATGGGCGACCGTTGTGGATATTTGGTATTTATTTAGGCGTCACCAAGTAACTAGTAAAACCGGTGAAATTTCGGAAACTGTAAGTTGTAAGATTATAAGTGGTGTCTTGTTCATGGATTCTTCGACATAAGATTTCTTACATGCCGGCATATGTATTATTATATATTGTTGCAATTTATGCATTTCTTGGAAATTGTAGTCCCTAATACGCGACACCATTATAGGTCGTGATCGAGCACGTTGGATAGACGCCTCACTGCTTTAGAGAGGAGATCTTCACTACTACCGGGACCTCAGTAGTCTTGTCGTTTGTTCACTTATGATCTTGTCCGTGGTATAGGACCATTTTTGTATAGATCACTAAACTGTTAGTGCCAGTTAGTAAGGATATGCTGCCGGGTGTATTTTTGTCCTCTACATAAACACCGCAACCTTTTTCTTTTCTTGTTTTTGGAAACCATGTTTGGTGGAATGTACTTGTAACGCGGAACAATGGAGATTACCTTCTGGATATTGGATGTATGATTGGGGAGCGTATGTACTACCCCTGGCTTCATTATGGAGATTATGATCGTTATTACTTCAGCACTTGTGATGGTGCTCGTTGTTCACTTCATGATATATATGTAGAGGTTGTTGTTACCTCGAGACACTTGTCGTATCTTAGGAGTATCTTGACTCCTAGTGTGGACAATTCTAGTCAGCGAATATATCGCCCGTTTACCTCATTCGATTGCATTGATTCTTGACTTACTACTTCTTGTACTTGCTATGATCCTTAATCCCAAACCACCTTAATGCCACTTTATGATCAATTTATTCCAAAATATACAATAATTTATGAAATGTTTTATCAAACTAAATGCCAAATTGCGTTGATTTTCACAAGAAGACAAAGCAAAAATGTGTTTCCCAAAAATGAATGAATAATAGTTGACGTGTTTCTCGAAATGGAGGTAAAAAAAATCTCGTTTCTATGTCAAATGATTTACTTATTTTCAAGAATAGGTCAAAAACTTTCACCATCATATATGGTGTGTAATAATCGAAAAGTTTTCTTTTTTTGACGAGGACGGATGTATCGTCGCTTGGTCCCAATTATGCATAGCCTAGCTAACTATGCATAATTCAGGAAGAGCCACACTATATCGGATTAATCGTCGCCTTTAAACTAGTGGTTTTGGATAAATATTTGGGTGTGAACGCTTCAAAATAGTGGATCATTATGGAAGTAATCCTATTTGATTTGATTTTGTAAGAACAAGTCCGAATTTTCTTGCGTTCCTTGAAATATTTTCTTTCGGATGGTGTTGACTTAGAAACTCACCTTGACCGAATAATTCCGGAAAATATTTCCGTGTGTCACGTGTAACCTGTGAAATCCAATCTAAATCACAATGTTGGTGATGAAATACAAAGACACCTGATACCAACACTGAGAAGGAATCTTAACGAGATCAGAAGACTACCAAAGTGGATGAAAGCCGAGTTTGAGTAACTCCGAGATTAATGAAAAAGACTTCTCCTACATCAAATGCGTATTACTGTACTTTCTTTTGTTACAACGATCGATAATTGTGAAGGAAATCATCCTACGGCAAAACAAAAATCACTCCGGGTTTACCAATCAATAACCGTGAAAAAGACTTCTCTCACATCAAATGTATCTTACATCATCTTTCTTTCATTTTTTTGATACGTCGAACGACGTCCGTAGAGGAAAGTTTCTTCTACGTCAAACTGTGAATCATCCTTGTTGAATAAAACTGTAATCGTGAATAAGACCTCTACCCCCGAAACGTATATGTTCGGTCATCTAATGTTACAGATGAATCCTACACAAGCTCGAGTTGTGAATTTGAGGTGTTTGATTTGTTCCTGTTCTGCCTTGTGAACTCGAATACCAACGTAGAGTGGTGACTCGGATACCAACGTAGAGTCACATAAATATGGCTCAAAAAGAGAGCCTTCGGCACGAGAGCCAAGCACAATGGTCGAATCCTACTGAATCATAGTGATGTCGTCCGTCATCATTTTCCGTAGGGAATAAAACGGTACGCGATAGACAGTTGGAGTTTGCCGACTTCATGGCGGTAGACAAAAGACAATCCCGTTTGTCATCTCCGTTTATTCAGTTAACGAATCCTTGTGCTTGACTCGATCACCTTTGATCGTCGATGATCAACGACGGATAGCCATAGTTGAAAATTATGTGCAAAACTTTTGCTTGTTATATGTTTATGTGATATGTGGGATCGGCAGGGTACGCCTACCCTTGCGCTCGTTGCAAAAGATAAGACATTTTTAGCCCCCCGTTGAAAGTTACGGGATAAGGGTCCTCGACGCTCGTTAAAAGACACAAGGCGAAGTCAGGTAGGAGCGGTCGCGATTGGTGTGCGAGCTCGATAAATCCCGCGGTTGGCAGCCAAGCCGGTGACAATCGCGCCTGGGGTACCATGAAGAATGCTCAAAGTTTGATAATATAAGCAAACTTGACCATTAGATAAGGTATGTATCCATGGCTATAAAGCCTGTGAGCACCCTGTAATGTTAACAATCTCTTTTTGGGTATGTATCCATGGCTATAAAGCCCATGAGCACCATGTGATGTTGAAAATCTCTTTTGGGTATGGATCCGCGTGTGAACACCCTACAATGATAAAAATATTTCTATATATGCATCCATGGCTATCAGGCCCGTAAACATCCTGTAACTTTAAACACTTTTCTTTGGCTAACTTAGCCGGAATTAAGTCAAAAACTGTTGTTAATCATGACTTGACTATTTAGCAAGCATGGGTTAACGTGATTGAACTGATTGATTGGCATGGTTTGGCTATTTAGCAAGTATGCAATTATGTGATTTTGCACGCTTAATGATAAGCGCCTCATTTTGGATAATGTTGTAACGCTTTCGATGGAGTTATGTACACTCCAAGCAATTTTTATAATGACGCGATCTCTGTTAACGAGACCCGTTGGGCAATAAGTGTTTTGATTTGATCGATGTGATCACCGTTAATTTTTAAATTAATCATCGCTTTGAAATTTTTTCAAGTGCGCCTGAGGTCATGTGACCATAACGTGAGAATGTGTGAATGCGTTCGAGAATGATAAACTAATAGTAATGAACCCTTAACCGCTACCGAGAATTGACGATTGGTGAAATTCTTCGTTTCTATTAGATTTTTCTTCGAGTCATGTATTTTATCCTTCCTTTTAAAGATTCCTATGACGTTTGATCTGTGCACTCATGCACATTGTATATATTTGATGCTTTAACTTTTGTTCATTAAATTTTGTTGGAAACCTCGACAAAGACTTGTGTATATCCTTACCTCTTCACAAATAAACCATTCGGCGATTAAGGCGAATTGAGCACCGAGACGGAGCTCCCATAAGGAGGGGAGGATGTAAAACCCCGTATTTAAGGTCACTACTATTTCTAATCTCGTATCTATTTTATAAATTTAAAGAATTCGTTTTCATTATTTTAGTCGATTCTTATTAAAATCGCCAATTTTAAAACCCTCGTGAATCGTACAATTTAAATTTATCTGTTTTATCGATCGAGAAATTGACAGAAGCTATAATTTAGCCATGAGAGCTTATTTTATTTTATTTTTATTATTTTCCATATTTTATTTAAGTTTAGCCGAAACCGAGTCAAAAATTTTGTTTTTATAATAATTAGCGAGTTAAACTAGTAATTAGGCCTGAGACTAAATTAGTATAAGTCAAATTGGTTATCAAAATTTAGCCCAATCCGTCTCCTCTTTTTCCCTTGATCGGCAGCCCAAACAAACACACTAATGGTATATTTCTTTTTAACCAAGCCCAAGTTTCAAGCCCACTCCCTTTGTTTTAGGCATAAGCCGGATCCAAACCCACCCCCTCTTTTATTTATATAAGTCGAAACCTTACATAAACACACACACATAAATGTTATAAAAAAAGAGACAAAAACCACCAGACTTCCCTTTTTCTTCTCTGCTGTTCGACGACCCCAGGTAAAACCACCACCATCATCTTTAAAACTTCACCAAATCATCTCCATTTACCTTAAATCTCTTCCACAATAAACCCTAATCACCTTCCATTATAAAAAGGTTACCATGCTTTGATTTAGAAAATTATTGATTTGAAGAACTTGAAGATTTTTAGAGTTTTGATTCAATTGAAGACTACTAGGGAGTAAAAGATTTGATATTAAGCAATTATAAGCAAGATTGGAATTGGAAAAAGCTAAGGATTGTTTGGTTTTGCGTCTAGGTGTACACAACCAAGAGAATAAACCCACCTAGGGTTGTGTTTGATCTCTTTAATTGCTCCATTATAAGTTATAAATGTTTCTCTTAAACTCCCTTTTTATTATTTTGATTTTCTAGTGATGCATGTTCTTGATCTTTGGTTTTTATGGGCATGCAAGTCTTGAATATGAATGATCTTGGTTAGATGGTGTAAGTGAAGTGAAATAGATTTAGTATGAATGATATTGATGTATTTTGGCTATGTGTTGGATAAATTGTTAATTTGGAAGTGTTTTAGATTGAGTTATAGGTAGAAAATGCGGACTGTTTTAGATTAGTAGGAAAACGTGTTTTGTTCTCAAATTTTTTAGCTTAGAGCCTGTGCTTAAAAGACATGGTTGGATATATATAGTCTTAAGCTTCATGTGGAGAGTTGGATAGTTTTGTATCGATTTCGGATGAAGGAGATATGTAACGGAAAAGGGTCAATTCTGGAGCTGTTGTTGGAAAACATGTTTTGCTCCAAGTTTTTATACAGTAGGTTTAGGTTTTTAAAACATGGTTCAATAATTGATATCTTAGGATAACACCTCCCTTTTGATTCATCTTAAAAGATATTGTAGATTAGGATTTATGGCCGTTTCCGTAAGTGTTACATTTTTCAGAAAATTTCCTAGGCAGAGTTATGTTGAGTAAAAAGTCATTTCCTATTTATTGGTAAACAATTAGAGGGTCAGGCCTAACATTTTGGAAAATAGACTTAAGGGCCTTTCCATGGGTGAAAACCTCATGTTCATAGCTATTACGGATTAAGAGATATAGTGTCGTCAAGTCAGGTCAAAATCAGAAACTGAGTTTTTACGTCCTTTCTTAATTTATAAAAAGTGTACAAACGTATTGATGAAATGAGAGTTAAGTCATGAAACTTTGTGGATATTTAATGGGTCATAATCTTATGTTGTACCTCAAATTAGGGATGGAAACACTTTGGCTAAGTGGTTATGCAATGACGCACATATCTTGAAATATATCTTATAACCGTATAACTATTTTTAACGTATTGATTATCTTATTTATACTAAGTTGCGTCTCTCCTTATAGGTCGCGGCTAAGTCGTTGGAGCCCCTTCTCTTCATTGATTTCTCACTCGGTCTTCTACATACGGTGAGTTCATAGCCTCGCATTTAAATCTTTCTATGTTTTAAAAACCCGCGAGGGAGATACATGCTTGTTTTAGAAAATCGAACACATGTGATTTTATTATGTGAACGTTGCTATGAGTGATATGTTGTGGCCCTTCCTTTATGGACCGTTAATCACCGATAACCGATGAATGTTGATGCAATAATAATAGATCTATTTGGCCTAACGACCTGTCTGGCGTGTGTTCCTCGCGAAGGCATACAGCGACATATTATATTTAGTATTGAGAGTGTGTAACACTATCACTCTGGGTTGGGCACATGGTTAAGGTTCGGTTTGTGGCTTTAGCATCATTGTGATTGTTCTATGAACTAAATGTTTTTGCTGTGCTTGTGTTCAAAATGATTATTTATAAACTCTATAAATTCACTTAACATTTTATTGACGTTTTAGCATGTTTATCTCAGGTATATGCTTGCTTGCTTGGATGGGATGGAATGCGGATATCGAAGGACGTGGAATTGGTGAACTTTGTACATACGATAAAATGTTTTAAAGAAACTTAGTCATGTTGTGGCTTATTTTGAAACGCGTTTTCATGAAATTAATTAGGACCTTGTAACTCTGATCTTTTAATTAAATCGAATGTAATCTTTGTAAGTAAACGTTTCTTTTAAAGTCGTTTACCATGACTCGTAAACTTGTATTATGAAGTAGCACCCCATTGTTGTATTCCGCTGCGTTGTAAATTTAGGGGTGTTATATTTATCTTGTGAATCTTGATGTAACAATCTTTAAACTTTTAGGCTTTAGCTTGTATCTTGTTCTTGACTTGTATGTGATCTTTTGAGCTTTTTGAGATCATCAACCACGCATAATCTCTATTCGCCATCTTGTAATCTTTTCCTTTTTGTGATCTTGTGACTTCTGGATCGACATGCTCATACTTTTCTTGATGTTGAAAGAAAGTGTAACCATCTTTCTTGATATTCTTTAACTTTAACACTTCGTCACTTTATGGAGGACGTGCGGTATCAACTTAATATTTCGTCGCTTCAATAAAGACGTACGGTATCAGAGTAGCGGAAGTCTTGAAACATGTACTTGAGCTTTCATGATGTTATTGCTTATGTCGGTCGAGTATGAGCATGTGGTATTGGCTTCGACTTGTCATCGGGAAACTGTTGTCACCGTTAGGAAATCTGCATAAATGGGTTAGTGATAAACAACATATATGGATGAAAGTGGCTTTGTCACTTCGTCGAATACGGTTGTAATAACCACGGTTCCCCGTTAATTAGTATAAATACTGCCCGTGATCAGTTAGAATTCTGAAGAATCTCCTTGACAGGGTTTCGCAGCTGCACTAGCCGTTCTCATTATCGGAGTGTCTCAAAGATGACAACACGGTAAGAGTGAACCGGTAAGTTACTATCTTCCTGATTAAGCCGTTAATTCGTGTTCAGCTTTCCTATGTTTAGATACCCTTGTGAGGCTTCCCGTAGACATAAGATTGAAAATTGATTTAGAAATCAGTCGGTGTGTTAAGATGCAAACGGTTTTTATAACACACCAATAGTTTTAACTTTTTCAAAATTCATCCGTTAATTCATAAGTTGGACCAAATCAATATCTAGTATCATAAGTTCGATCCGTATAGGATCTCACAAGTCACCTACCAAGAGCTTGTTTGATGCCGGCTCAAGCAGGATTTCCATCTTTATAGTGAATACTTTAGTATCACTCGGATGTTCTCGCAAAATCACAAGGATAATGCGTAGGACTCTTGATATATTTCTTGGTTTCACATTGTGTGAATTATCAAGCATATTTTAGATAAGTGTCCTGATGAGATTTATAGATGATCTCTTTTTCGGCTCTAGACTCGATAGTGCACTTTGGTTTTAGTAATTGGATGCTAGATAAGACTGCCACCTTTTCAATACCAACTAACTCGGAGTAAGAAAGTCGATAGAAATATGTTTAATCTCTATAAGAAATGAAACAATAGTCTGTTAAGAGACCTTAAGTGGCTAGGGAGGGTTGTGCATTGCGTCATTGGGTCCATGACGACTGTCTTCAATACCAGACAACAACTTAGTGTTTCTAACAGTTTATGTATTGACTCGGTTTCTACCTAAGTGTAAGGAGGGCTTCTATCTTTTCACCCTTTATCTTAACTTTTATTTTTAATTCTTCAACCCCTTCAGTGCTTACCGAGACTTCATGACTAGTACCTTGTTGGGTTTGTTCCAGTACTAGCTCCATTTCAGTCGGCACTATTCCCTTATTCTCACTTTTACTCCTTTTTTATATCACACCTATGGACTTCTACACTAACTAGTGGAATGTCCCTGGGTAGATTCCTCTAGTTCTGGCTAGATCATAGGAACGAATACCTAATCCTAACCACCTTATAACTCCAAGTAATTATAAACATGGTCGGTCTTTTGGTCTTATTCTCAGCCTTAAAACCATTCAAAATTGCTCCCCCTCAACATGTGCATCGATATTGGAAAATGTTTAGCACATGAAGAGAGAAACTTGCACTTGAGTCCTTAAAATCATATTTTTAGCCGTATATTTTAATCACATTTTCTCCCCTTATCAAAAATGTTAAATCTCTTGATATTTTGGATATCAATTGATTCAAATATAAATGCTTTTAGGAAAAAATGTCCAATAATTAACAAGCCATATTAGGAACATTATTAAATGCTCCCTCTCAATTTATGAGGGTTATATATATAGTGTTGAGTACGTTAATTTAAAAAAAATTGAAAGGGAGCATTTAATAATGTTCCTAATATGGCTTAGAAAGATCAAATGGGTAACGATCTCCTTTTGGATTATTCCAATCAAGCTTGTCTGTTAAAGCATTGAAGCACTCCTGGAAGTTGAACTTAAGCTCAATAATTCTAGAGCACATGCCTTTTAACAGATTGAATGCAGGTCCTAACAAGATATCTTGAGTGAGATTTTTGATCTTGAGTCCATTCAACACATACTTGGAGAAGTCTATACGAGTGGCCATCATGTCATTGAATGTAAGAGGATCCTCTGAAGTAGAGATTAATTGAACCAAGGCTGTGCGGGTTGATCAAGTACAACCTGACGCTTATTCCATTCAAGATCAAGAGTAGGAGGCCACGGAGGTTGCTTGAACCATTCTGGATTCAGAGTTGGTAGATGATCATCACGAGCTACATCATGACTACCATCATCCATAATCACCTTAGTAATAGGTTCTTCAACTGGTTCCTTTGCCGGAGCAGACTTACCAGTTTTAGAGCTTTTAGTCAGAGTTTTACCTTTTGGGGTTTCCTTAGTGGTGGATAGCTTCTTTGAAGATTCAGACTCTTTAGTTCTTCTCCTCTTGGTCTTCTTACCCTGGTTTAGCCCAGCTGGAGGGTCTTCATCATCATCGTATTCATCATCGTCATGCTTTCTCTTGTGGTCTTTAACTGTGTCAGTGACTCCCTTATCCATTGCGTTTTCATCTTCAATCACTGCTTTGATAAGTGCATTTTACAGTCGATGATTGGCAGGATTTCTGTTAAAAGACTTATTTGCATGCATGGATTGGTAGAGAGCACTTTTTAGATCATATTCTTCAAGAGCCGCCTTTTCAGTAGACTTGATGGTGAACTGTGGGTTCTTTTGACTCTCAGCTTGTTCCTTCTTAATCTTGAGAATCTCTGAAGGACCTTTCTCAGATTCTTGTTCAGTTGTTGGTGTCGGTTTCGTGGCTAACTCAGGAAGATGCTGCAGAGAATATTTATGAATGAGATATGCCGTGTGTTTCTGCAGTTCCTTGTGAAATACATCTCTGACTTTGGTATCAAGATAACTATCAACAACTGTTGGAACATAGGACTGGAGAACAACAAGAGCTTCCGAAGAGTGATCAAAAGTTTTCAGCTCAGACACATCTTTTTCTAATTTTGCAACTCTTAGTTCAACAACAGAGAGTGTATTAGATTTCAGAATAGCAGTGGTGACTGTTGGAGCATCAGTTGTGATGGTTGGTGTGGTAATTGGTGTTGTTGTTTGTTGTACGGTTCAGATGATAGGTGTCACTTGAGGTGAGGGGTCAACAGTTGTAACTGGAGTTTCAGTGACAATTTCTAGTATAGGTGGAAGATTGGTTGTCTCTAGAATAACTGAAGAAATGCCTAGCTGACGTAACTTTGCACGTACCGTTAGAAGAAGTCAAGATCAACGACAAACTGCATTTTGTTGAAGAACCTATGGAAATCATGGACCGTGAGGTCAAGAAGCTGAAAAAGAGACGGATTCCTATTGTAAAAGTTCGTTGGAATTCCCGACGAGGACCAGAATTTACTTGGGAACGAGAAGACGAGATGAAGCGCAAGTATCCGCAACTATTCGCGAGCTACGGCTTAGGACGAGCAACTGAAATTTCGGGACGAAATTCCCTTTAACAGGGGAAAACTGTGACATCCGTCAATTTTGAGGTCAGTAACCGAAAGCAAACGTATGTTAATTGACTCTTTTAATTATTTGTGGAGTCGCTTTTATGTGGCCATACTATTTTTAGCGTTTAACGCTTGTTTTATTAGGAACCCTAGTTACGCGAACGCACCTTTGACCTAACGATCCTAGTTAACGGTCCTAACGACCAATGATATGCTCAAACAACATTATAATAATGTCAAAACACATGGGAAAACATAAATTAATAAAATCACAAACTATCTCAAAATTTACGTTTTTACGGCTTTTTACGTATTTACCGAATGTGCACAAATTTTGCAATTTAGCCTACACCTTTTATTTAACACTTACACTACCAAATACTTAATAAATTATGCATACAATATGAAGATAAGTTCAGCTCCATGTGAGACACCACCCCAAGTAACCACTTAAAACCTTGCTTATTGCTTTTCTATCTTACTACCCATCCCATCTCACTTCTTTTCATATCCAAAACCACTAACTCTTACAACCACCTCATTCTTAACATGCAAAACCACTCTCTACCTCATTTCTATCACTAAATCTCAGATCATACTCCCTCTCTTCTCTCTCTAAAAACACCAACCACAAGGAGAAAACATAAGAAACAATCAAGATTTTTAAGGGTTTGAATCAAGAACAACAATGTTTAAGGGGTATCTAGATAGATTGGGTTAAGAATCTTGAATCAAGAGGTCATATAAGGGTTCTACCAAGATACTAAATCATCTCAGCACCTAATCATCACTCTCATCATTCACTAATCAAGGTACAAACGTTGGTGCAAGATAACTTGTGTTGTTCTTGCACCAAGAGAGCTATTTCTTTCATTCTTGCACTTGAATCTTGCATAAGCTTTTTGTCAAATTAAATAACAATAAATCTTTAATCTAAGAGATTTTTCCAGCACTAAAATGATGTTAAAAAGGGTACCAACACTTGGTGTGGTCGTTTTTGAGTTAAAATGGTTTGATAAATGCATGCAAAGTTAGAGTAAAATGAACATAGTGGGCTGATTGAAAAATTGTTCTTCACTAAAATAGGTGTAACTCACTCAATTTTTCGAGTTATGGCTACCTTTTTTTTGTAAATTAACTTCAATGAGTCCTCTACAACATTTTAGTTTTGTCAAAAACCTGTAAAGGCACATAGTATTTTTGAAAAAATTATGCAAGATTGGTGTGCAGAAAGTTAACAAAATTGGCAGATTTGACTTTCAGTTTTGCAAGCCCCATAAAATCTTTATAAATTAATCTTTTCTTTTCAAACCACCTCTGAAAGTTCAGTATATTTATGTATTATCTTGATATGATTGGCCATTAGTGATTAGAATTAATAATATGGGCAAAACATGGGATATTGTAAGGAAAAAGACTGAAAATGCATGCTGATCCAAAACTTTTATCCACTTTAAGTCACCATAAAGTTGTCATACTTGCATAAGAGAGACCCACAACACCACTAAATCTTGTATATGAATGTTGGCTTTGAAAACCCAGAGAAACTTTAGAAATATGAATCTTTCTGGACATATTTGACATTGAATCATGTAGAGTACTCATTGGGATTGTTTTGGACTAAATTTTTTTTATCTAACTTGTTTGGACCACAAATCAATATTGGGAACACTTTCATGGCTAAAATTCGGTTCACAATTAGTTTAATATGTTAATAAAATGTTTCCAGAAGTCCAAGGCATAATTGTGATTAAAAAGTACTCAGGTTATTGGTATGTGCTTAAATACACATACCTTTTACCTTTAAAAACGAGCTGAAATAACAAAAAACGGACTTAAAATGCCAAATAATTGTTTCTATTGCTATGAGACACACTAAACACCTGGTAATATTATGTATTAAAAGGGCTAAAACCATAAATGACTTTTATTTAGTCAATCAACATTTTGAAACAACGCGAAACCGAGTAAATTTGTGATTTTATGAGAAACATTAACAAGCGAACCTTGGTCATAAAATGTGAACATAAAACTTATACAATGAGCAATTATAACATCCGAGCATATCAATTAGGATCTAATTAGGTATATTTATTTACCTTAGGTCTCAGGTAGAAGGGTGCGCGTACGTTTGGGTTGCCTACTTGTTGTGATTTGCCGTGAAGTCAACGATTGACCTAACTTTTGAGGTGAGTTTCTTACATTCCCCTTTTTACATGATTTTAAATGTTTTGGGGTGGAAAGCATGATGTGTCGTTTGTTATGCAATTACTTTTAAGTGATTAATCTTTTGAGCGTATTTGAACTTGAACTTGTTTTGAACGTATGAAACTCTGATTTAAACTTGATGAAATTTGGAAATGTGTTGAACTTGGAACCTTGAACTTAATATGTATGTTGTTGTATGCTTGGAACCCGCCACTACTTTTAACTCATTTTCCCCCTCAACGGGATTGAGACGTTAGTACTTATGGATAGCGCTATTAGGAGATTAGCCCCTCCTCACTCCCCGCACAAGGGTGCATAGTACTAAGTGTTTGTGCCACACTATACAACTAGAACTTGATTGGATGTTGGAACGGTTAGGCTGAATACGTTTAAGTAGTGCCTCACATAATCACTATAGCATACATATACATTGATTTGTTTTGGACTCTCAACTTATTTGGAATTGATTTTTGTTTTGGGCAACTATTTTTGATAACTTGCCATTGGGTTGGCAAACTTTTATTGGACATCTAATCTTTATTTAAAACTACATTTTGTGTATAAAATCTTGTGAGCTCACCAACTATTTCGATAGTTGACCGTTTTATCATGCTTTTCAGGTGACGTTCCCAAGGTGGAAACTTAGAGCCGTGTTTTTCAGTTATTGTCAAGACATCTACATAATTGCAAGAACCATGTCTTTTGAATATCCATGTTCGGATAGAAACAACTTATGATGTTTCATGTACTTTTAAACTTGTACTTTGTGATGTTGTAATTCGGATAACTTTCTTTTGTTTAAAATCATGTATGGTGTTTTATCTATCATCTTGTGTGATGTTTATTAATATGTTACTCCTCGCGGTTCCGCCTTGGTGGGGTGTGACAGTTCGGTTTTCTTAGTATCATCCTTTGCTTCTGAAGTCTTTTCAGCTTCTTCCTTTGCTGCATCAGTAATATCTTAATCACCTTTATCAAACCTTTCAACTTCAGTATCTTTCATTTCTTCATCCTTATCATTGCGCACACGAATCTTGTACTTATAAACACCATCTTCATCAGATTCAGTTTCGACATCTTCATCATTAGCATCTTGTGTATCACTGACATGATCATCGCCTTCGTCATCAGCATCACCATCTTTATCATCCTTCTCAGTTTTTGGTAATAGATCAAGTGGTTAGTTGTATAGGGTTTTTTGTATAGATCTAAGTGGTAGGGTTTAGGGGTTTTTGTATAGATTGAATTGGTTATGGTTTTTAGGGTTTGGTATTGATCTACGTGATATGGGTTTATTATTTTTTGGTATAGATTCTTCATTGGAGTTTTAGGATTTTTGTTATTGATCCATGTGGTTAGGTTTAGGGTTTTTGTGTAGATACAACTTGTGATATTATAATTCTTCTTTGTGTTCTATTTGGTGTGGTTTATCACTTGCTGATATTTGTAAATTTTAATCAATTGATTGTTAATTTTTAATCAACTTGCAAGTCTTTGTATTCCTTTGGGATCTTTTGTGTTTGAAAAAATTAATCAAGAACAAATGTGATAAAATGCTCATTAAAGTGGTTGTTTGCTATAAGGGTTGTTATTATAGAAGTTTATTAACTATTCCCAAACATAATTCATAATTCGACTAACTAGGCAAGTTGTTTACATAAACAAAGCGCATCTACTTGGTTTTATGCTGTTGGCATACATACTTTTCATGTCTATCTAAATTAAGAATCTTAAAATAAAAAAGTACTAGATTTTCATAAACATGAATTCAAGACAATCATTCTCGATTGCTTCCTCCTTCACCTGACTTCAATATTTTTTTTTTGACATAAGAACTCTTTTTCTGATAAATGTTTACTTCATGTAGTAATATTTTTGCTGCAATTCTTGATCTCAAGTTATCCATCTGCATCCGATGATTTTTGTCATTTTCAAGGCAAGCAAGCCAGTTTTCCTATGTGATTAATACAGTTGATCTTCAATAGTTCCATATGCATAATGCATCATATACAAACCACAATCTTTTTTTTATTTTGTTGTCCTCCATTTCCATTTTTAAGTTTTCTGTTACTTTTTCTAGGTCATATTCAAGATCTTTATCTGCATTTGTATTTTTGATACATCTACAGGTGCCTTCCAAACACGCTCCTTCTATAGAAATTATAGTAATTATTATTACAGACCAGCAGCATATATAATGTGATATTCTGGTGATATTATATTACATTTAAGAAACAAATATGAGTTTAGAGGAACACAAAATTATTACCACAAACTCAACATTGCCTTTATATTTCCTTCGTATGTTGCATCGGATTCGCTATTGTATATTATCACAGGTTTCCCTGTTTTGAGGTTGAAAACAATTAGGTAGTAACGGCCGTGAGCAATGATTGAGAATAATGTCTGTTTTCATAAAAATATGAAAATATTTAAAATTTAAAATAATACAAAAATTTCACTGGAAAAATTAATAATTTTTTTTTTTAATTTACCATTACGACGTCCTCCATTTGCATTTTTTCTACGCCTTTTCCATCTGGAATTAGATTGCATTCGTGAAACCTGTCATACTGGGCATCTATTTTCATGTCAATCTCTTTTGTTTTGTCCTCCAATATTCCTGGCACCTGATTCATAATTAATAAAAAATTATATAAAGCTAAATAATTTAAGACATAAAAGAATACAATATTTTTTTTTAATTAAAAAGATCCTACCATCATTGATGTATAAAAGAAATGACGTTTCATATTCGTCATTTTGAATTTTTCCTCGTAATTGAGTATAGAAACGTATGTGTCGATCAATGAAGTATCAATTTCAAGCCCTGGTGCCAATGATTGAATACTCATTCTAAACAAAATCATACGTTCATCGTCATTGAAAACTACTTCTCTGTGTAAATTATCACAAGAGATAACCATAAGCATAGAAACTAAACAGATAAAAAAATGATATAATATCTATAGTGATATTTTTATACACTAGTGATATATCAAATACACTTATATCTCTATCAATTTCACTTGTCATGTTTCAAGTGACAAACAACATTTTATAAGTAAAAACAAATGGATACTTACTATTCCTCTTCTTGTGTACTGAATATGCTTCTTCCCAAAAGCTTCTCATCCTTTGTAAGTTCTACGGTTGGGTCCACCGTCTTGTTTACATATTTGGATTTTAGTCCCATTTTATTTTTCTTTTCGCTTAGAATCTTCATTTTTTTCATATGTTGGGCTTGCACTGAGGTCAAATGTTGGCTGAGAACCTAGGAGGGAATTATCTATGCTGAAAGCAGGACTGTCTTGAGAAGATGATCCTATTTGATCATTTTCTTTTTTGCCTTTTCGTTGTCGTTCTCGTTCTTGTTGTTGAGCTTCTTTCTTTGCTTAGCGGAAAATTCATGCCCTTTTCTTATAATTTCCTCTTCATTCTCTAAAAAACTTTCCCAATTTACATCATCTGTTTGATCCTTCTTCTTTTCAGCACTCGTTTTTGTTAGAACAAATAGATGTTCTTTTTCTATGTCAGTTTTCGCCAAATTTTAGCGTCATTCAAGAATGGATCGATTTCTTCAGTTATTTATTGATTTGTTGCCTTTTTATTTGCCATCCCTTCTTCCTTATTGTTATCAGTTTCATCTTTTTTGGAAGTCCCCGTTTCTTGTTCATCTTTTTTTCACTACATTCAGCAATGTTTTGGTTCTCGTTTCTTCTGTCTTTCTGAACTTCTACTATTTTTTTGTTTTTAGCCTTTGTATTTGCCATCCCTTCTTCCTTATTGTTATTAGCTTCATCTTTTTTGGAAGTCTTTGTTTCCTATTCATTTTTTTTACTACATTCAGCAATGTAGTGTGTCTCGTTTCTTTTGTCTTTTTGGACTTTTGCTACTATTTCAACATCATCTTCATCATTTGAATATTTTTCCTTTCTATAAAATCTCTTAATTTCTCATCGGTTTGTGTTGTGCCAATCATCGTTGTCATCATCAGATTCGCTTGATGAAGAAGATAGGTACTCTGGCATCTCAGGTTCTTTAAAAATCTCCTTCATCCGCTGCTTTAGTTGAAGTAGCTTTTCATCATCTTGAAATTTTATCAAATTCCTCGTTTCTATTTCTTATTTTTCGTTTTCTCGATCAAAATGTTGTGTTTGTTTTATTGCTAGTCATCTCATAGAGTTTCCTCTAATACAATAAAATTTTGAAACAAAAAGAGAACTTTCACCTTTGATATTTGAATAAAAAACTATTCATTTAAATATGATTTATCAAATAATATCGTTAGTGATTTTCAAATAAATTTTTTTATAGCTCACCTCTTTTTGATTTGGTTCTTCTCCTTCTCTTACATCATCTTGTATTTCTCCAATTCTCATATAGTCATTTTGAAGTTCAGCTATCTTTCTCTTCTTTAAAAGACTTGTGTTCCAGCTTTTGAATGTCGGAAGTCTTCTTTTCACTTTCAACATATCAAATTTTGTGTAATGCAGATATGTGAGCTGTTTCATCAAACATTTATTATATTAATAGAATACTCATCAGATTAAAACTGTTATTTTAAGCATAAAAGTAAAAATAATTTAAATCCATAACTTACCATCAAGAACATCACTGGCCCATAATACACAACCTCCTTTTTTCAATTTTGTTGCCCAATCAAACTTAGACACACTTGCACATTCAATGATGTATGAACACAAGTCAATATCACTGACATCATTTCCTTTAAAAACATTCTTCAATACTGTGAAATTTACAGTCGATCTGTTTTCACAACTTCCCAATGTGTTTGCAATTAATGTCAAAATGTTCAACCTGATCATATACTCAGAGTTTTTTGTTTCAATGATTACATCTGATAACGCTTTTATTGTGAGTTGTTGACATTTTTGAACTGGTCTTTCCACTATAGCAAGAATGGATTGTTGTACTCTCTCTGGCCTTCTCTTTCCAGTCTCCTTCTCCCTATTGGCAGTCCAAGAACCTGTTTTACTGTTTTTGGAGTTATGACTATGTCTCCCATTGGATACTCTAATGTCATGTTTGTTGTATTAAAAAAATGTCAATGACATAGAACGCCAATTTGGTTTGTATTTCAAATATTGGAAATTCAATTAAGTCTCTGAATCCCATTTCCCTTATTACCTTCTTCCTTTTTGGACTTAATCCACGCAATGCTTCAAACAATTGTCTAACTGTTGCTCTACCCTTTAACACACTGTTATTTTTTTGTTTATTAATCCTTTTATTCTTTTCACTTCCTTTTTCAATATCAACCACTTTTTCTTTTCCTTTAACCTTAATATTTCTTTTTCGTTTAGCATCTTCTTCAACATCAACCACTTTTTCTTTTCCTTTACCCTTAATTTTCCTTTTTCGTTCAACATCTTCTTCAACATTAATTACTCTTTCTTTTCCTTTATCCTCAATTTTTCTTGAACTTTCTATACTTGCCGCTATTATTTTATCTTTTAATGTTTCTCGGCCAAGTCTTTTGCTTCATCACCTTTTGTCCATCTACCAGGTGATTTTTTTTCTTCACGTTTTCTTTTCAGTTTTAGTTCCTTTAGCACTTTCCTTTCTATATATTCATCATTTCCAGCCAACCATTCTTCATTTACTACCATCTTTTGATTAAATTGTTTCTTACAATCATATCGTGACAATTGTTTATGTCTTTTTGATTTAGGCTTATCTGCATTACGATTTATCAAAAGTTATTCCACATATCATGTTATATCACATTTATACATCATGTGGTATCAAAAGTGAGTGTACAAGTTATATCATTAATGAATTATCACTTGGGGGGTATATAACAAATGATGTTACATCTCCCTATTATGACACACAAAAATGTTTCAAACAGTGAATATAAACAAGTCAATATTACAAGAGATCTCATAGGTTATATCAAATATCAAAACTTATATCAATTTTATCTCACTTCAGTTTTATACAAAAATTTGCCCGCTAAATTGTTTTATTTCCCCATTACTATTCATCCGCTAAACCATATTAACCTGTATATTCTATCACCATTCATAACACAAATCAAGAATAATGTTAATAAAATTATGTTTTTTTATTAAACTTCTCTTCTAATCTGTCATATAATCATAGTAATGAACTAATAATTTTTATTTAACAATTTATCATCGAATAATTTATCTATAAACAAATAAGGTGAATAATAATATAAAAAAATTAATAAATAACATTTGAATCAACTTAAAATACCGAAAACATAACAAAATCATTATGGATAGTTATATAAGAATAATATAAGTTGTTTATGATTGACTTACTTTCATTATCACTTTTAGTTTATTCTTTTTAAACATTTTCTGTAGATTCATTCCCTGGTGTAGATGTTGATGCCTCTATTTTCGTTTTGAATTGGACTTTAGAGAGATGTAACCCCAGTGTTGCTGATTGTCCGTTTTTTTATCGATTGAATTTGAGAGAGAGAGTGTGTGTTTTTGAAATGTCTATTTAATTTCTAGAATGGTTGGTGTTATTGAAAACCGTGACGGTTATTTACCGTTAAGGTCCGTCCTCTTTTTTTAGATTTTGAATTTTTATTATTTCATTTTTTGTAAGTTTTCATTTCAGTAACATTCATTTTACATGTAATATCACAAGTGATATCACATGTTATATCACTTGGGATATCACAACTATGTCAAAAGTTAGTGTGTTTTTTTGTAATTTAGGCATAACTGATGTTATATAGTTTCAATTATTATTATTATTATTATTATTATTATTATTATTATTATTTAAAAGTGCCTTAAATTTACTATTTTCTTTTTCTGCAATTTAATGCTTGCCACAAATTTCATAATCCACTGAAAATAAAAAAAATAAAAAAAAAAAAAAAAAAAATAAAAAAAAAAAAAAAAAAGAAAAAAAAAAAAAAAAAAAAAAAAAAAAAAAAAAAAAAAAAAAAAAAAAAAAAAAAAAAAAAAAAAAAAAAAAAAAAAAAAAAAAAAAAAAAAAAAAAAAAAAAAAAAAAAAAAAAACCCTAATTTTAATAGACACCATTGTGCTCAATTAGCTACCTTGATAGAATTTTAATAATTCTTATCAAAAGATGAACAATGATGGTGGTAAGTTAATTAGTTGTTATTATTTTTATCTTATTCTTACTTATTTTGTTAGTAATCTATTATAAATGAAAGAAATATAGGAGTAATCACATTTAGAATTTCTATTGTCGATTAATTTTAAGATGTGCTATCAAATAAATATTTTTCTATGCTCATTGTTTCAATAAAATAGTTATTCTATTTGTTGTTTTGTAATTTTAGATAAACTGATTCTGACACAAGTTCCTACACAAGTTTCGACACAAAGTCGGACACAAGTTCCAATGATATAGCTTCTTGTAGAGGCCCATATGCTTATTTGCTGCAATGGTATGACGATGAATTTGCGGAGAAGTGTTCTGAATTTAAATTAACAATGTGAACCAGTTTGCAAGTTAACGCTTCAAAGAAAAGATCCTTCTAACTCTAAAACAGGTTCCAACTCTTCAGCTGGATTTGCGTTACCTTTTTCAACGTTGTACTGTTGGGACAATGAGAGGATACAGGGTAAAGAAATGTTCGTAGTGACAAGTCTAAAGATTTTCCAAATCCTCCGCTGGATTTCCATTAAGGGTACCAATTTTTGGATCTTCTGTAGATTATGAGGGAAAAGGGAAAAAATTGTTGGAATTGACAAGTGATCAAACAATTTGATCATTTTAGTTTTATGTGTTTTTAGTCAAGTGGCTTAAAAACAAAGCTTTTCAAGTTTAATCTTTTGTGATGTAACAATAATCAACTACTATGTATTGTAAAAAATTTATCAACTAAAATACGTGTATGCTTATCTTTATTAATTTTATGTCATTTCACAATCATGTATCTCTTGTGATATAATACTGTAATGTATAATATCACTTGATTATAAGGTATAATGTTTATTCAGGTTCTAAATTTTTGGTTATGGTGCTTTTCACTTGTGAATAGCATTTTGTTCATCCTAATTTTTAACCATAAGTTTTGTTGTTTATATTATTTTTAAGGTATAATTTCTATTAAGATTGTATAGATTCTCTTGAATATCAATAACAGATGATCATTTCATTTATCACTAACATGATAATCATTATAATTATCAACTTTTCTGACATCAATAATTCAACTTTTTTTATGATTGTAGAAAAAGATTGTTTGATTCCATTACTGTAGAAAATGATAAGCTTACACCATTACTTTTTAGGAAAAGATAAGTTGATTTCACTCTTTTAATTAATTTGCTCATCAATAGCACCATCAATAGAATTTTTCATAATTTTAGCATCAAAAAGTGAAAGTACATAGTGTTTATCACTAGGGATAAACCATAGTTAGTCATTATATCCATTCCTAAGTTAACTAGCAAAACTAAATTTGAAATTTTTTTAAGTAACATCATTATATGATTCATCAATAGAAAACACCTAATGTTCTTCTCAATACATTTCATGCAACCTTCTACAATCCTTTTATTGATTGCATCTTCAACCATATTTTACCTTCTTCTTCTTCCTTGTTGTCTTACGACCCCAAAATGTTTGCATATTCTGACATCAAACCTCTTTTTGTATTTATTCATGCTCAAAATTTTTGTTGTTTATCTCATCCTAATGTTTTGTCATTTGCTGTTAAGGTAGTCTTGTGGTTTCCTCAACTAATTTCAGTCTTCCATTTTGTTGCTGACTCTCCTTGATACAATTCCATGTGCATCATTGTGTATAAGCCGCTGTCGATTTTGTTTTTCTCAGTTCTCCACTTCAATTTCAAGACTTTGGCAGGTTTTTCTTTTGTGAGTTTGTCGACACATGGATGCTGATGTTTTTTCAAGTATTTGAGGAATAAAGCTTTCTGCAAAAAAGATTAATACTATATATTATCTCTTGGATATTACGCCTATATTTAAATCACATATTCAATATGTATTCAGAATTGTCTTACATCTTAATCAAGACATCTTGGTACTTATTGTAATCGTAATCTTTTTTATTGTCCAATATTTCTGCATTAGCTTTCAAAAAGGTTGAAAACTGTGACATAATATTGACCCTCAGCAACTACCGGGAAGAATGCATAGCTTACGTCTTTCATCTTCTTTTTTGATTATGAAGTATTCATTTGATTGTTGATCATATTTTCAACAGACACATACTCCTTTGCTTCATCCTTTTTTTGTTCAACATATGCACTGTCTATTTTATGACAATATGTTAAACAAAAAAAAGGAATAAATTTTTTGTTATTTAAACAGAAAACTTGGATTTATTTTTTCTATTATATTTCAAAACTGAAACAAACTTACCACATCATTAGTAGGAAAGTAATGTATCCTTTTATCCTTTCCACTCAGATTGATCCTTTCTCGTAATTTTAACACTTAACAAAAGTGTCGATTATCTGTTTTTGGATCGTAATGCCAGTTGCAAGTGACTGCATTTCTTTTCTATTGGCAATTGTTCCTTTGTCGTCATCAAATACAACTTCACTACAAAAAAGAATCCGAAATGACTACGTGTTATATTTTATATACAATAGTTATTAATAACTGTAATATATCTCTTGTGCTTTTTGCTATTATTTTGTTATATTTTTTAACATACTATGAGTGACAGGTAGCATATATTTCAAAAAAAATCAATAAATAGTAAGCTTTTTACCTGATATCTCCTTGCATGCAGAATATGCTTCTAGCACAAAGAATTTCATCTTTGTCTAATTTTTCTTGTGTTTTTACCATCTTATTCATGAATGGTGATTTCAAATAAATTGATGGTTTTGTTATCCTTTTTCTTTTGTTTTTTGGTTCATCTTTGTTGCTTTTGTTCGCACTTTCTTGACCTTTTCCAAAAATCTTTTCTTGAACTTTTGGGCTTTCAAAAGTATTAGAAACTGTTGCAGCCTCTGATTCTTATGTTCCTATAATTTTTAAATTTAGATAATAGACCATTGCATAATAATAAACATGTCGTATCTTGTTTTTTACCTGTCTGGCCAGTGCCAACATCTTTCTTTTCAGCTGCTTCCTTTAATTATTTTTTCTTTTCATTTTCTTTCTTCTCCCCAGCAGCAGGTTTCTTTTCTGCTTTTTCCTTTTTAGCAGCAGCTTCCTTTTTAGCTTTTTCTTTTCTTGCAGTTGCTTTCTTTTCAGCTTCTTCTTTCTTTTTTGAAGCAGCTTCCTTTTCAAATTTTTTCTTTTCAGCTTCTTGTTTTTTCTTTGAAGCTGCTTCCTTTTTAGCTTTTTTCCTTTTTAGCTGCTGCTTTCTTTTCAGCTTCTTCTTTTTTCTTTGTAGCTGCTAGCTTTTTAGCTTGTTCCTTCTTTGTTGCTGCTAGCTTTTCGGCTTCTTCCTTCTTCTTTGTAGCTGCTAGCTTTTCAGCTTGTTCTTTGTTTGCTGCTGCTAGCTTTTCGTCTTCTTCCTTCTTCTTTGCTATTGCTCACTTTTAAGCTTTGTTTCCTTTTTTTGCTGCTGCTAGCTTTTCGACTTTCTCCTTCTTCTTTGCTGCTTCTAGCTTTCTAGCTTGTTCCTTCTTCTTTGCTGCATCTATCTTTTCAGCTCCTTCTTTCTCTTTTGCAGCAGCTTCCTTTTCAGTAGCTTCTTTCTCATCAGCTTCCTTTTCAGTAGCTTGTCTTATTTCACTGGCTTTGTCGGCTTCTTTTTCTTCTACAGCTTCTTTTACTGATATTTCAGCATCTATTCCCATTTCAGTAGCTTCATTCTCTTCTGTAATATCCAACCTCATATTATCAGCACATTCCTCATTACCATTATTCATTACCAAAACACCACTAGTTCTTGCTCTTTCTTCATCTTTATGATAACCTTTTGTAACTCTTCTTGTACTTTTTAACATATATGTTAAATTTTCATCTATATGAATAGTGTCATCCATCTCCATATACATTTTCATCAATGCTCCAGCTCCGTTTTCTCTTTCATTCATCTTGGACACTTTCTTCTATTGTCTCATAAACTAACTGTTTTTTTAATATATAAAAAGATACAATATAGAATTTATCTTGGTGATTATTCTACTTAGTAGTATTCTCTAATTCATTATTCTCTTGTGATATATCATACATATTACTGTCTTTTTCATTAAATATACATATAAAAAACCATATTACTGTTTTTTTTTCCATGAAATGTTCCATCAAGTTCTATCCAAAACATGCTTAACTTGCATTGTACATCATGCATTGAAAACTTGTATTTTAGGTATATATGCAAATATTCAAGTTTTAGTGGGTGTATATATAATTCTCCCTATAAATTAAAACTTAATTTTTACAAATTACTTTCTTCTATTATCATATATTATTCCAAAAAAAATATAAGCATGGTACCATCTCTATAAGCATATATCATTTGTGATATAAGCATTTATCCCTGGTGATATATCATATAGTACTATCTCTATAAACATAGGAGATAGTACTTTGTATGATATATCACTGGTGATATATCAAGTATTTTTGAGTTAATAAAGTTTTTTTACAAGTAACTGACATCTCTAAGTTTCTGTTTCTCAGCGTCTTTTTCATTCTCATATCTTTATCATCAATCTTCAATAACTTCATATCTAATCTGGACCTTTAGACATCTTAAAATTCTCTCTATTACTGCACTCTGACTGGTCTCCCAATTCAATTTTATAGCAGGCCATTTACGTTGCATCATCACCATACCATCAATTTTTGTATAATGCAAGTAAATGAGTTGTTATTAAATCAAATACACAATGAATTAAAATATGTTTTCAGTCTTTTTTTATTTAATTTGATATTAAAAGGGGAAGTTTAACTTTACCATTAAAACTGTGTTTGGCCCGTAGTACCAGTTTTCTAGTGTCCTGTCGTCCTAAATATTCTTGCTTGTTTTAATATGATCCCATATGAACTTGCACCAGTCAAAATCACTGATGATATCTGTAGACTTTATGTTCTTTATCACATAGTATATCAGCCTTGAGCTATTATCATAGTGGATCATGCAGTTTAAAAATAACATCAGGTAATTTATTTGGAACATGAAGTCTGTGTTTGTTTTTCTTTGAATCTACTTGGATAGATCTGTTATTGTTATGTACTTCTTGTCATGAACTGTGCTTGAAGCCTTTAGGAATAGTTCATATAAGCCTTAGAGAATCAGACTCGAGATTCTTTTTTCCCATAGGGATGCCTAGCACTTCCCGGATCTTTTTTGGTGTGATTTTGATTTTAGATCCACTTGGGAAAGTCACTTCCAGCTTTTTTGTATCTAATTTTTTTACAACAAAGTATGGTAACTTCCTAGGCATCTTCTCAAATGGGAAATCCAACAAAGTTCCAAACCTCATCTCTCTTATCTTTGTTTTCCTTTTGGGCGTTAAAGTTTTTGTTGCTTCATATAGTGGCTTAACTGTAGTCTTTGCCCTTAGTGATTTGAATTCCCTTTCAAGTTTTTTCTTTTTAACTCTTTTATCTTGTGGCTCTTCAATCTCATAATCTTCATCATCAACTTCTAGTTTCTTCTTTCCTTTTTTTATCAATCTTCTTCCTTTCCTCTACTTTATTTTTAGGTTTTTTGACCCTTTTCCTTTTCTTAAGAGGCTCTTTTTCCTTCTTCTCTAATTGTTCTTTTTTCGCAGATCCTCTTGTTTTTCTCCCTGGAGATTCAGTTTTTGTTCTTTTTCTCTTCTTTGCATCCTCATTTGCTTCCTTGTCTTGTATCTCAGGTGATTGCTTAGGTGTTTTATTTGTGGTTTCTTGAATTGATATTGCTGATGTGTCAGTAGATTCATCTAATATCACTGGTGATATGTTATTTGTGTTTTAAAGATTTGTTTTTTCGGTTTGTGGAGTTGTATCAACATTTGTTGATGGTGTTTGTTGATTTGTTTCATTTGTTGGTTCTTGAATTATTGTTGTTGGTGTTCGATTAACATTTGATGATGGTGTTGTCGGAGGATTCTCTATTGGTTTTGGGTTTTCTAGAGTTAAACATCTTGCTGCATTCACTTTTGTTCTTCGTGTTAGTGTATTTTCAGGTGTTGGTGTTGTTTCTTTTGTTGGCGATATGATTTCTGTTTCTTTTTTGCACATCTTTATTTTTCTTAGGTTTTTTCGCAATTGATTTTGTCAATTTTTTCTTCATAGAAGTCAATGGTATGTTCAAATCTGCACAAATAAATTGTATGTTAGTCTTTGCGTACTTCATTTGTTATCTAAATATCATTTGTGATGCAAAAATGATAAAGTGTGCGTCTCAGTTTATTAAGTTTCTATCTTTTTGTCATGGTTAAATATGATATTATATATAGACAGACAAGTGTGCTACTACTGATTATCAAATGTGTTATCAATTGTATATGCAAGGAGCGAACACTAATATGTAGTATATATATATATATATTTATATTGTATATCATATATATATTTTATATATTATATTATATATATATATTTAGTATATCATATTTATTATTATATTGTAATATTTATCTATATATAATTTAGTATCTATTATATATATATATATATGTGTGTGTTTTTATGTGTGTGTGTGTGTGTGTGTGTGTTTATCATATTTAATATAACGCAAAGTCTAAACATTTAAACATGTATTTTGCATACATTCAGATTTTACCACCACAGTTGACATTTCTAAATTACAGACACTTAAATGTTAGAATGTGCCTTTACTTTTACCAATCTTGGGAGATGGATTTACAAAAGCATTTGTTTCTATGACTGCAATACAAATATTTTTTAGATAATAACATGATGTACGAAATTTTAATGTTTAAAAGATTTTTTTGAGAGACTAACCGGAGATAGCGTGTATTACGTCCAGATCGTTATAAATATCACCTTCTATATTTTTTCGAAAAGCAAAAATCTTATGCTTTCTGTAAACAAAAAACTACCAGAAACATAACAGCAGTTATACTAGTCTATGATTTAGAACTACATTATATCTCTGTTGATAAACTTCGTATTCAAATACTAATTATCTAACATGCTTTTCAAATTCTTTATCACCGGGTTGATAATAAAATGCATATCATCACTAAATTATGCAATTCAGAACAATGCAAACTCTAAAACTTATAATAAATACTTTTTTCCTCTCTTTCTCCCCCTCCCCTTTTTGTTTTGCTCCTGCTTCATTTAATCATAAATTCATCAATAATGTTAAATAACAAATTAATGTTACATAAATAAAGCAAATAAATCATCTGAACATCTCAATAATTCTCAATTATATCACTAAAAATTAATAATATCATCTTATACACAATTATAAAAGAATAAGCACAAAAATCATTCGAATATCCAAAATAAAATAATCTTAAAAAACAGAAAAAATAATATTTTCTAAAACATCTAAATTACAGAAATAAGCAAAAAATCACTCTAGAAAAGTTATATAAATCAAAATAAAGGGATTACATATACACGTACATCTCCATATTTTCTTACGGTTGTTTTTCCGGCGTTGATGTATCTCCAAGATCATACTCTGTGTTATTCGATTGCTTCATTTATGTGTTTTTTTATTATTAAGCTTTTTAATGGCGGTTATTTGAAGATTTTAATTTCTAGGGTTTTCAGATAGTATTTTGGGTTTTTTGAGTTGATGAGAGAGAATGATTTTTGAGTTATGAGATGTTTTCGAAAGGTGGGTGGTTTGTTTTTAGTATTACTTTATAGTCCCTGTGTGTTTGTTTCAAAATTATGCAGAATGAGCCCCTCGTGTTTTTAATCATTTGATCTTGTCGTGTGTGATCAAACAGGCTGTGGATTGTCATAGTTTGTGGGATGAAGTACAAGGACGCAAATTAGCTCGAATCTTACAAAGAAACTATTCGAGCCATCTTTGTTGGAAAGTTAGTGTAATTATGGGAATCTCCAGATATACTTGGAAATAGGTAAGCGAGTGTACACCCATCAAGTCATGATTGTCCCTGACTCTTTTAGTTGGTTATGAATTCTAAATGGGTGGGTTACAACCATTTAAGTGGCAAGTTTGATACTATTAAACATTTTGTACACAACTATTGCCTATTTAAGTCGCACATTTGACTGCATTAAATGACCATATATTTAATTTGGTCATGTAACCGCTATTTCTTAAATTATGGAGGATAATTATGGAAAAGATTAATTGGCCATTAATCTCTCATTAATTTCAATTGAACTAGTTTTTTTGAGTAAATCCCAATAAAATCAGGGATACAAATTGCATGGTAAAAACACACAAAAAAACAAAAAACACCATAGAACCGCAGGCGATGGGGTAGTGGTTATTCGATCTTGTGTCCAAAACAGAACAAACACTTGGTTTTATCCTAAGGAAGATATCCGTGATACCCAGGCTTAGGGTTTTTTGAATAATCTTCTTTGGGTAAGTGATTACAATGATTTTCAAGTGATATCTGGTAACCATATTTGATAATTAGCCTAGGCTATTGATTTGTCTTTTTCCTTGATCTAGGACACACAAAACCAACTACAAAAAAAGATTCTTTTGTGCTAATAATTGGTGCTGCGGCTATGAAACACATGGATTTCAAACTTTGCCCCAAGCTGAACATGTTTGAAGGGTGGACTTTAGAAATGGCAGAGAAGATGCATGTAACAATCCGTATTCAGGACATTTTACGCAATAAATTTTTCAACTATTTAGTTTAAACTTTTACGCTTTTACTTTTATTTAAAACCGTTTAGTTTTTAAAAAATAAAATCGGGTAAACTAAAAATCAAACAATCAACGTATACCGTCATCAAGCAAAATAAAAGTTTCGTCTAACAAGTGTTATATTATTTTTTTCAAAATAATAATTAATTTTTATATTTTTTTTTTTACGCTACGTAAAACGTTTTATGTTTGCACTTTGTAACCTTTTTGCATAATAGGGTAAATAAAAAAACCATTTTACCTATCTATCACTCAACCAAATACCTACAATTATTCTCAATACCAAAATCTTTACAAATTAATTACCCATGTTCATACTTAAGGGGCAGGTTGCACATTCAAAAATAAACAAATAGAAATAATATCAATTTCTTCTTGCTAGAAAAACCTTCATCAAGTGCTTTTAGACTAGTAATGATAGTGTTAAATTTAGCAAATGCATTATCTATAGATTCCTCTTCCGGAATCGTAAATTGTTCATCTTGTTGAAGAAGAAGATCTATTTTGTTAGCTTTGACTTGATTATTACCTTGATGAGTGACTAATAAAGTATCCCAAATTTCTTTTGCGGTTTAACACATAAAAATTCTTTCGTATTCTTTACGTGACAAAACATTATAAATTACCATTTTAGCTTTATTATTTTTTGCAAGTTTCTTTTTAAGATCATTGTTTTGTTTATGAAAAGGTACAACTTCATCCTTTTTAGTTTCGGGATTATTTTGAATAGGAGGAAAATCACCATCGGTAATAACATGCCAAAGATCTAGATCTTTTGACTTCACATTAGTTTCAAATCTATTTTTCTAATAAATAAATCCATCACTTTCAAATAGTGGTGGTCTTTGCATAGATTGCCTGTTGGGAAATAGATTGTAAAAGACTTAATACTGGTAGTATAACAGTTAAGTTTGGTAGTATTAGTTAGTTCTGGCAGTACTAAGTTAAGTCTGACAGTACTAAAGAAGGGGGTTGAATAGTTTACCGCTTTTTAATTAATGGTTTTGAAGTGTTTGGAAAAAAATTCTAGATTTGAATTTATGTGAACTCAACACTTGCACAATATGAACAATATATTTATCTAAACAATTGATATGATAGTATGAGGAGATAATGATAAGACAAAGAGGATTAAGTGTAAGACAATCAAACCACAACGCGAGGATTTATAGTGGTTAGGTAACGAAGCACCTCTTCGCCCTACTCCACTCCCCGAGCACCTAACTCGAGAGTTTTCTTCACTATGTCAACAAGCTCCCTTATGGTGGAGAAAATCTTACACAACGTTGCTTACACCGATTTACGACACAAAGCTAAATGTCGAGTTCTAATCTTAGCTAGAACCAATCTATCACAACATGACTTCACGACTTCACAACTTCGAGACTTCCTCACAACTTCACGACTTTACTTCACCATACTACTTATGCCACAAATAACTAACACTACTTGGTAAGATCACCACAATCTATCTATACTTACAAAGATCGCCAAGATCTAGCTATTACACATAAATACAAGATATACACAAGATTTACATGTTATGATATGGATGCAACAAGATTATAATATACACTTGGGGTGTAATACTCCTTCACTTGATGATGGAAGTATTCTTCTCTTGCACTTGAGGTATTGAGCTTGGATCATTTGGAAACAAAGCTTTATGATTAAATGATCAAAAGTTTTTAAAGAGATGTGTGGGTTGTTTTAGAACAGAAAGAATGAGTGCAAAATGTGAAAAAATTATGAGGAAAAGTCCAGTATTTATAAGACAAACTGGGGGAGCGTCTACCTAGGGCCGGTCCCTTTAAATAGGTGGGCGGTCCCCTTAATTTTAAGGGGGCCGGCCATGTATTTAAGGGGTCCGCCCTAGACTGGGCTTCCCCAGTTTGTCTTTTGTGTAGGGGGAATTTTCTAGAACTTTTCTAGCCGTTTTAGGTCTAAAAATTTGAATTTCAAAATGTTTATTTTTGAATA
>BQNB010065095.1:0-30804 GCA_026074375.1 Tanacetum coccineum
TTTGAAGACAAGGAAAGAATACAATGTTTGTTTTTTGTTTACTTATTAGAGTACACACTTATTTATGGTGAATGCATAGCACACAATCGCTTATGGATAGCTACGTCGTAAAGGAAATGAATACTAAAATATTTAGTTTAAACAAAGCCCTACTCCCATTATTAAGAAGCCCTAGGTTAAATCTTACTTATTAGGGTTTAACTAGTCGATTTACAATAAGAGTAAGCATGGAAAAATGTTATAAATAGAGGGAAAATAGAATTATTAAAATCGTAATATGACCTGAAAACACGAGGTGTTATATAAATGAGATCTCAACTACCCATCCAACGCTTGACATGTGTATAAGGAACCTCATTGTAAACCCTAATTCCTTGAGTTTTAAAGGAATATTGTATGGGAGTAAATAGCCACCTCTTGCAATTAATGTGAAACACATTCAAGAGTTATTTAATCCTTGAATAAAACTATAAAACCACTTAGGCTTTATCTTTAGTGTTGGTAACAAAGTTTGTACTTAAACTTGATACCTAGGTTTGAGTTTAGGTTAGAGAAGAGATTACCAAATTATCATTCAACTACTTTGTTGTTCCGCAAGCAAAGTATGACATAGATTCTTTATTCATTCTAATAAGAATTTATACGTTGAAAAGTACATCTTGTGTTGTTTTAAACTTGTTCTTATTATGTCTTATACATTTGCTTAAAACATACACTTTGTTGCAATGAAATATGATTAGTTTAACTTGATAAACCATATATCACATTTAAGGGGACCAACAAGTGGTATCACAACAATTTGATTTGTAAAACCTTTTTCGAAAAGCTTTTTATAAATTGCTCAATTTTGTTTAAATCAAGTTCCATAAATGGTAGTAGAAATATCACTAACTCTAAAATATATGGGTGGGTAGTTAAATTTTACTCCCTTACTAGAGGTGGAAAACTTCACAAATTAGAAGAAAAGGTTTATGTGCCACATAGTTGGTATTGAACCTCAATTCAAAAACATTATTCTTAATAGTCCATATGTCCCAATAACAATTGGTGTGCGAAAACTAAAGCACAATGGATAAACAATTTAAAAATGTTGCTAACTTAGATCAGCGACTTAAAAGTTTCATTATGTTTGTCCTACCAAATGACCAAATGAATTCTGTTATCAATTGTGAAACAACAAAAGAAACCTGGGAAGATCTGACACTATATCATGAGGGCCCCTCTAATGTGAAAGAAAATAGGGTCATGGACCTTAAGTTATGTTATGATACCTTTAGATTCAAGGAATGAGAAACTCTTACACAAACTTTCACCAGATACAAAGTTTTTGTGGAAATGTAAAAGGGGGGGAGGGTGAATACATTTCCATTTAAAAACTTAAAACGTTTTATATCAAATTATCCATCAAGTTAGATGCAATATGATGAGTGTGAATAATTCATTTATATCTACTAGAACATGTCATAGCAATATAAACACAATCACAATGTTAACTTCTATATATGACACAATCATCATCCAAACAATATAAGCAACAATTAACACAAATATAGATATAATGCAAGTATAAATGTAAGGCGATAAGGTAAATAAAGATGTAAAGCGAAAGGTAAAAAAAAATGCAAACCGAACGCGATGATTTATAGTGGTTCGGTCACGAATCACCTCTTCGACCTACTCCACTCCCCGAGTACCAAACTCGAGAGTTACTTCACTAGTCAACAAGCTCCCTTTAGGCGGAGAAAACCGTACACGACTAAGCTTACACCGATTTCTGACACTAAGCCAAATGTCGAGTTCTAATCATAGCTAAAATCAATCTATCACAACTCTTGTATGCTAACCGCACTACTTCACAACGATTCACTACTTAGCTTTACTTCACAACTTCTCTTTACTCTACAACTTCACTTTAACTTCTTGACTTCTCTACCCTTCATAACTTTTCTATACTTCACAACTTCACTTCACTTCAACTAGACACTACCTTGATCACACCAATCTAATACTACTTACTAAGATCACCACGATCTAACAACTATACACACCATGATCACCACGATCTAACTATTACACAAGTTTGGAATACATGGACCCGATCTATACATTATGAATGTAAGACATGTCACGAATGCACTAACTAAACTACATAACTTCGTATCTTAATGATAACGAAAGTTCTTCTCTTGCACTTGGAGGAATAAGATTGAATCACTTGGAAATAAATGCTTAAGATTAAATGATCAAAGGAATGGAAGGGATTTATAAACTGATTTAGAACAGAAAGAAAGTGTGTGCAAAAGGTGAGAAAATCAATAGGGAATAGTCCAGTATTTATAGGCCAGCCGAGCTAGATTTTTGTCTGGGCGGTCCCCTTAATTAGGGTGCTGGTCCCCTTAATTTTAAGGGGCCACCCCTTATAATTAAGGGGACCCCCCCAGCCCAGATGCTCCCTTTTTTTGTCTTTTCTGTGAGAGGTGTTTTCTGGAACATTTCTAGCCGTTTTTGGGTAGAAATTTTGAATTCAAAATATTTATTTGAATAAAACATTTCTTTTAAATCTAACAATGTTTTTGTAAAAGATATAAAAATGTTTGTGACATTTTTATAAAAAATACGAGGTTAAATAAAAATTCCTGTTGGGATTCAGAGCTTCTACACTTAGTACTGCTAGTTATAGTTAGTTAGTTATATATTGATATAAACAAAACTTTGAATATATATTGGGATTCAGAGCTTCGACACTTTCAACCTGATGAAGAAGATGAAGTCTGGAGGCATCAACATGAATACAATTTGATAAGCTGGAGACTATTTGATTCATGTGGAATTCATATTTTGTTGATGGACAATGGAATTGCCATTCACATGATGATAGAGAAGAAGTATCCACTTACTCAAGAAATGCTATCAAAGATGTTAAGCAGAAAACTAGAGGTTGATCATGAAAATGAGATGACATTTGAACTTCTAAGGTTTATAAGGTCACAAGTACAGAAGTAGAAGAATGTTTGGAATAATCCTCAACAGTGCAGTCTAGAAGATTAAATACAAAAGAAACTTGAGATTTGAAGGTAAATCACAAGTTTAGGGGAGGATTGTTGGGATTCAGAGCTTCTACACTTAGTACTGCTAGTTATAGTTAGTTAGTACTGCCAGTACATTGTTAGTACTACCAGTATAGTTAGTACTGTTAGTATAATAGTTAGTACTGTTAGTTATATAGTTAGTACTGCTTAAGTGATATGCATGAGTTATATTAGGAATAGATATGCATGATCACTTGAAGCGTTTTGTAAGCCTATTAGGGTTTTCCTTAGTGTATAAAAGGAACCCTACGACATAGTTAGAGATATCAATCTTCAAAGCAATATACAAGTTTTCATAGTTAGTTATTCTGTAACCTAGGCAGAATATTTGCAATCAATATATATTCAAAGTTTTGTTTACATTGTTCTTCTTAGTATTACAAGTTAGATTCCGCATAACTTGTAGTATTCATAATCATAGTTTCTCACATAGTTAGTTTGGATTTATCCAAGTTAACTAAGCTTTAACAAGATAAGAAGAGATATTCATTAGGACTCACAAGTGGTATCAGAGCTTCTAGAGAAACTCTTAATAAGAAGAACTCATTCAGATCTAGATCTCTACCAACAATACAAGATGTCTGGTAAAGAACCTGCACCACAAATGACACCAGTGGAATCTCCTCAAATGATATCTACTGTAAAACTTCCTATGCTCAAGAAGGTTAAATATACCCTTTGGAGCATGAGGATGGAGCAGTACCTCACAAACACAGATTATGGCTTATGGCAAGTAATCATGAATGGTGATGAACCTATACAAACAACAAAAGATGAGAATGGTGTTGAAACTGAAGTACCTCTAAAGACTGCTCAAGCTATATTGGCAAGACAAAAAGAAAGAAAAGCTAAAAGCATTATGCTTTTAGCTATCCCGATGAGTATCAACTGAGGTTCCATACAATCAAGGATGAAAAGTCTTTGTGGGTTGCTATCAAGAGTAGGTTTGGCGGCAAAGTTGAATCTAAAAAGATGCAGAAGAATGTCTTGAAGCAACAATTTAAAAACTTTTCTCTATCTGACAAAGAGGATTAGATAAAGCATATAATAGGTTTCAAAAACTTATTAGCCTTCTAGAAGTTCATGGTGCAGCTGTTCCTAATGAAGATGCAAATCATAAATTTTTAAGAGCTCTACCTTCATCATGGAACAATGTAGCCTTGATTATGAGGAACAAAGATGGTATAGATGATTTGGATATTTATGATCTATACAATAACCTAAAATTGTTTGAAGTTGACATTAAAGGTTCCTTTTGATCATCTTCAAACTCTCAGAATGTGGCTTTTCTCTCCGTAGAAGACACTAGCAGCAGTAATGAAGTTAATACTGCTAATAGTGTTTCTACTACATCAGGTCATAATTCTCAGGGACAAGCCTCTTCATCATCATATACTAATGATCTAATGTTCCCATTCTTTGCTAATCAGTCAAATAGTCCACAACTGGATGATGAAGACCTAGAGCAGATTGATCATGATGATTTGGAAGAAATGGACCTTAAATGGCAAGTGGCCATGCTTTCTATGAGGGTTAAGCGATTTTATAAGAAGACTGGAAGAAAGTTAATCTTCAATGGCAAAGAACCTGTAGGTTTTGATAAAACTAAGGTTGAATGCTTTAACTGTCATATAAGAGGCTATTTTGCAAGGGAATGTAGAGCACCAAGAAATTAAGGGAACATGAATGGAGATGCAGGGTATAAGAGTAGGGATAACACCAGAAGGACTGTACCAGTGGAGACCTTTGATGCATTGGTTGTTCAAGACAATGCTTTGATTATCCAAGATGGACTGGGCTATGACTGGAGTTATATAGCTCAAGATGAACCAACTGAGTTTGCTCTCATGGACTACACTTCAAACTCCCCAGGGTCTGACACAGAGGTACAATCTTGTTCTAAAAACTGTGTAAAAACGTATGAAAAACTTCAAAAACAGTTTGATGAACAGCGACAAACTCTTAGTAAGGCTAATCTAGAAATTGTAGTTTATCAATTAGGCCTAGAATATGTAGAAGCACAATTAATTGTTCATCAGAAAAACGAAGCTGTCTATGAGGAAAAGATTGCAGTATTAGAGTTTGAAGTAAAAGATAAAGGTAATGCTTTCACTAGACTTACAAATCAGTTAGAACAAACTTTAAAAGAAAAAGAAGATTTAAAAGCCAAACTAGAACAGTTTGAAACATCTTCTAAAAACATAAATAAACTGATTAATAGTCAAATAAGTTCTAAAGATAAAACTGGTCTAGGATATGGAGATCAATTGAATGAATAGGATTCAAGTAGTAGTGAATTGTTTAATAGTATGTTTGATAGTCGTTCAAGTGATGGAGATGACAATCAAACAAATGATAGGTTCAAAAAGGATAATGAATATCATGCAGTTCCCCCTCCTCTTATTGGGAACTACATGCCTCCACTTGCTGACCTATCTTTTGCAGGATTGGATGATTCTGTTTATAGGCCTACAGTAAATAAGACTAATGCTAGTGTGTCTCAAGTTTAAACAAGTATCACCCCTACCTAGCAATACTAGTGTAGAAATGCCTAGAGTTGAATCTGTTAGGCCTAGTGGAGTTATCATTGAAGATTGGTTAATGATGATGATGAGGATATATTTCAGTCTGAGGATTCTTAAACAACAGTCAAACATAGTTTTAAAAAGATTGAGTTTACTAAAGCTAGGAATGAACATGTTAAATCTGATAAACAAGCTGTAAAACCTAGGATGGTCACTCAATCTCCTAAGGTAGATAGAAAATATTGGAATGGGAAGATGACTCAAAAATTAGGGTTAGGTTTTGGGTTTACTAAGAAAGATTGTTTTGTTTGTGGAAGTCACAATCATCTAATAAAAGACTTTGATTTTCATGAAAAGAGAATGCCTAAAAATCTGTTTTGAGAAAGGGTACTAGTCATAAGGAAGTTAGACCAATTTGGAACAACACTCAAATAATAAATCATCAAAATAAATTTATTCCAACTGCAGTCTTAACTAGGTCTGGAAGAATACCAGTTAGTACTGCCAAGCAGTATGTTAATTCCACTATCCCTAAAAATAGAGTGAATGTTTCAAAATCAAAAATAAATACTTTTTCTAAGTCATATTCACCTATTAGAAGGCCTTTTTATAAATCAACAGTACTTAATACCAGGGTTTCAAAAGTAAAAGTTAATACTGTTAAAGTAAATGGTGTTAATACTGTTGGGCAAACATAAGTTTGTACTGTTAAAGGAAATGGGGTCACTGTTGTTAAGGCCTCAGCAGGTTGTGTTTGGAGACCTAAAAAGACTGAGTTAAACAATGGCTACAAAGACATTAGTGGATCATGGATCTCAAAAAGAGTAAATTATATTGATCCACAAGGCATACTCAAGTAAGTAGTTGCTTGGGTCCCCAAGAGAAACTGACTCTCTTATCTTTGTGTAGGGGAATCCACAACAAGCTTTAAAGTACAAAGGAATGTTTGACAGTGGATTCTCCAGGCATATGATAGGGAACAAAGCCTTACTTACTGACTATCAAGATATTGATGGAGGTTTTGTTTCCTTTGGTGGAAGTACTAGAGGTGGTAAGATAACAGGTATTGGTAAGATAAGAACTAATAAAATAGAATTTGAAGATGTGTTTTTAGTGAAGGAACTGAAGTTTAATCTTTTCTCTGTCTCACAAATGTGTGACAAGAAAAATAGTGTTCTTTTCACTGAAACTGAATGTCTTGTTTTGTCTCCTGACTTTAAGCTAATTGATAGAAGTCAAGTACTGCTAAGAGTCCCCAGGAAAAACAATATGTACAACTTTGATTTAAAGAATGTTGTTCCTACTGGAGATTTAACTTGTTTATTTGAAAAAGCCGCAATTGATGAGTCTAAGCTATGGCATAGGAGGCTGGGTCATGTGAATTTTAAAACAATGAATAAACTTGTGAAGGGAAACCTTGTAAGAGGTCTTCCTTCAAAGACTTTTGAAAATGACCATACCGGTGTTGCTTGTCAGAAGGGAAAGCAACACAAAGCCTCCTGTAAGACCAAACATGTGAGCTCTATCAGCCAACCTTTACAGATGTTGCATATGGACTTATTTGGACCAACATCTATAAGGAGTATCAACCATAAGACCTATTTTCCTGTAGTGACTGATGACTTTAGTAGGTTTAGCTGGGTTTTCTTCTTAGCCACTAAGAGTGAAACTAGTGGGATTCTTAAGAAATTTATAACAGAAATAGAAAACCAATTAAACTATAAGGTTAAAGTAATCAGGTTTGATAATGGGACATAATTCAAAAACAGGGAAATGGATGAATTCTGTAGGCAAAAAGGGATAAAAAGGGAATATAGTGTTGCCAAAACTCCATAACAAAATGGAGCTGCTGAGAGAAAGAATAACACTAAACACATTAAGTATGCTGCTCTTAATAATGATTTAAAACAATACGGGATTTGTTCGACAATCTTGATTTATATAGTGAACATGCCTTTTTGGGAAAGCCGACTTTAGGTCCCAACCTTTAGACCATCTCTGTTCTTCCACAATCGACCAAAGTTGAGGTTCAAAGACATTTTCCTTAAAGTGAGTATGGTGAATACTAGCTTAAAAGAGCTTAAACGCCATCTTGCTGGCTTTGATCAGGTTGTCAAAGAAAGAACCACTGCCACAACTATCACTGAGGGCACGTGGGAGTTTGAACATATAAAGGCTTGTTTTCGTGGATGAAATATTCCGTTTATAAAAGACATTAAAAGATATCTTCAATAACTTCAATCAATACTTGGTTGATGAACTTGCCGATGTCCAAAATGTCTTTTATCAAATGGAACAGGCTGTCGAACAACATCGCTTGGAGTCTAGAACTTTTGAAGTTAAAATGAATCAAGTTTTGAGTGAAAATGAACGACTCTTGGCACAAGCCATTGATCATGATATTGTAAAAACTGTTGTGAATTTGTCTGTGAATGATGGTTGTGAAACTGTGAATGAATGTCAAAAGTGTCTCGAACTCAAGACTGAGCTTCTCAACAAAAAGGATGTTGTTAAAAAGAACTTCACGATAAACTTTGTAGAGTTTTACAACTCTGAAAAAACATTGCATCACTTGGAGCTGATTCTCAACTTTATCAAGAAATTTTTCAACAGAAAAAAGTGTTTTAGATACAAAGCTCCAAGTTTTACTCAGTTGTTTGAGTTAAGTGAATTGAGCAGCTCTGTCTAACAGAGAAAGACACAGTTCATTGTCAAGTTAAAAGGGAGCAAATTAAGTCATAAAAGAAAATGTGGATGATAGTAAAGTCAAAATGGGGACATGGTGGAAATTGAGACTCTTAACATTGAAATTGGAAATAGAGTGGACAAAAACTTGTTGCTGAGATATGAGATTTTAAAACAGACTTATAAGCAACTTTTGACTCGATTAAACCAAAATGTTTTCAACAAAAGGAAAATGTGATGCGTTATTCAAACAAAGTCAATATAAAGTCTTGGGAAATTTCTGATTTAAATGACAAAACCTTCAGGAAACAAGGTTTGGTCCCAGCATACCTAAAAAATGAGTTAAGGAAACTTAAAGGAAAAGCTTTAGATAAGGAGGCTATTGAGACCCACTCTGTTGATCCAAAAGTGTCTAAGGATAATATGGAACCAATCACGCCCAAATTGTTGAATAAAAGGACTGCTCACTCCTCTTATATTAAGCACACTCAGGAAGAAGCTTTGGTCCTTAGGGATATAGTCGAACATGTAAAAGTGAATTATCCTCAAGATTCACTTTTAGAGTCTGCCTTTAGGTATACCAAAGTCATTCAGGATTTGCTTTCACACATAAGTAGGACTTGCCCTAGCATCAACAATTTTGATCCTCAATTAGTTGCGGTCACACCGAGGAAAAAGGACAAGAAAGTTAGGTTTGCCGAATCACTCAAATCCCACAGAAAAACACAAAAACAGACTCGACCTCAAACTTAGTTTCTAACAAGCGTGTGTTGCATTCTACATGGGGGAGTGCGGTATATGGGGTGTAAGGGGTATTTATGGGTGGGGGGGTTGGGGGGTTTGGGGGGCTTGGGGGTTGGGGGGTTTGGTTTGGGGGGGTTTGGTAGGCGTGGTATTCGGTTTTGGTTTTGGGGCCCACCCCCCCCGGGGGAGGGGGGGGGGGTTTTAAGGACTTTCTGCTAGTGCTAGAGGATCACAGCCTTCAGGCAATAATCAGGAATGATAAAGATTCAAACATACTTCCAAGTAGTTAATTCGGAAGATCAAAGTAATATGCTCACCCTCCTGGTACGTTCATAATCTAGTTTGAATAAATGGAATGGTACTGTTAAAGTTAATGGATCTGCGTCTGTGCAGAATTCCAAGAAACATGATAATTTTGATTATGTCTGTATTAACGGTGATGATTGCATGTCTTCTGATAATTTGTGTGTTTCTAATTTATGAATGATGTGAAATTTCGTGCTAAACCTAAGAAAGAGAAAATCTAGAAAGAGATTTGGAAAACTCAATGGAAAAGCTGTTCACTACAGATGGGATATATTTGGAGACCTTCCGGCGAACCTTTACTTTGTAGGAAATGTGCCTTTTAACTAGGATTAACACTACTAATGAAGTGCCTTAAGGAAACCAATAGTTCTAGAATCGGAATCAACCCAAACATGTGGTCTAATTTGGTATATTCAAGGAAATCCTAGGAAGTATAAGATACTGAGTCGTATAGCAAAAACTAAGGGTTATAAAAAACAATAATCTGCTAACAAACAGGAACCTGTTAATACGGGGATCCATAAAAACCAATGTTCCATCTAACTTCTCTTAATGAATGCAGGTTGTCCAAATCGTCTCTCTGGGTATTTTGGATCAGGTTGATCGATGCACATGATCCGGGATCGCTCTTAGCTCTCACCAATTTTCATCAGTAAATTGTGGGTCAGTTAAATTTAGAAATGATCAAGTTGCAAAGATAATGGGTTATGGAGACTATCAGATTGGGAATGTTACTATTTCAAGAGTTTATTACGTTGAAGGACTTGGGCATAATCTATTTTCTGTGGGATAATTCAGTGATTCCAATCTCGAAGTGGCTTTTAGTCAACACACATGCTTCATGCAATCTAGAGAAAGCAAAAAAAGACAAAAAAAAAATAAAAGTGAAAAAAAAGAAAGAAAGTAAAGTAGAAAGAAAAGAGATAGAGCGGAAAACGAAAATTAAGAAGAGAATGAAGATAAAAAAGATAGAAAAAGAAATAGTAAAATACAATAAAGGAAAAGAATAAAGATGGATAGGATGAGATGGAAAAAAAAGAAGCAAAAGTATGAAGACAAAACAGAAAGATGAGAAAGAAGAACGTAACAAAAGAAAGAGAAAAGATAATAGAAGGAAAGATAGAATGAGAAAAGGAAGAAGCAAGCTGATCGAAACGAAAAAAGAAGACAGAGATGAAAAAGACAAGAAAAGTAAAAAACAACGAAGAGGAAAGAAAAAAGAGAAGAAAGAAAAAGCAGACAGATGAATAAAAGAAAGAAAGAAGAAGAGAGAAGACAGAAGAAGACGAGAGAAGCAAAGAGAAAACAGAAAGACAAGACTAGAAGAAGAAAAAGACAGAGCAGATGACAGAAGACTATAGAAGAACCATGCTAAGAGATAAGAACTAGAAAAAAAGAAGAAGAAAGAAGAAGATAGAAAGCAGAAAAGAAAGAAGAAGAAGAGAAAGATATAGAAAAAAGAGAGAAAGGTAAGACCAGACACAAGAAAGAGAACAAACGAGAAGAAGAACAGAAAGAAGAAAGAAAAGAAATGAAAAAGCAAGACACGAGAAAAACCCAGAAGCGAACTAAAAGAGAGAAAGGAAGAAAACGCACGAGTCTAAAGATAAGACAGAAAAGAAAGAGTATAGAAATAAGAAGAGTAAAAAGAAAAGAGAAAGAATAGCAATGAAGAGAAAAAAGAAGAGAAAGAAGAAGAATAGAAAGAAAGAATAAGAAGAAACCAGAAAGACAGTAGAGAGAAGAGGAGATAAAAAGAGCACAAAGAAAGAAAAGAAGAAGAAAAGAATGAAGAAGATGAAGACTAAGAGAAGAGCAAAGAGTAATACAGAAGAAGAAGAAAGAGGAAAGAAAGACCCCAGCCGAAGAACAAAAAAAGAAAGAAGAGAAGACAAAGAATGAAGCAAAAAAAGATAAAAAGAGAAAGAGAAGCCAGAAAAAGAAGAAGAGTAGATGAAAGAAGGTGTTGATTTTATTGATGGAATCTCGAGGGGATAATCTTTATACACTCCCAATTGGGAATATGATGGCGTCTCTCAATTTTTTCTTTGTCAAAGGCTTTAAAACCAAGTCTTGGTTATGGCATCGTCGTCTATCCTCACTTGGCAACTTTGGTGCTATTAATCAACTTTTCAACGACTTCGGACTTGTAAGAGGTCTCCCTAAGCTCAAGTTTGAAAAGATCTCTTATGTTTCTGATATGCTTTAGGCAAAGTTAAGAAAACCCACAAAACCCAAATTCTGAGGGACACCAATCAGAAAACAACTCTATTTGTTGCATATAAGATTATGGTGGGCCAATGCGTGTCGCGAGTGTCAATGGAAAGAAGTACATCCTCGTTATTGTCGACGACTACTCTCGATTTACATGGGTAAAATGTTTGCGATCAAAAGATGAAGCTCCCATCTTTTATTATCAATTTTTGGAGATAGATTCCAAGTACGGCTTAAGGTAAACCCGTCGTCACATCAGAACATATATGGAAAACTGAGTTTGTTAATCAGGGACACTTGCGTGAATATTATGAGAAGGTTTAACATCTCTCTGAAACATCAGTTGCCACGCTTCCATAGCCAAAAAGCTGTTGTTGAAGACAAAGATCGTACGCTAACTTTGAAGCAGGACCGCCTATGTTAATTATGCAAAAGCTCTTTATATTCTTCATGGGGCAGAAGCGGTTTCCACAAGCCTTGTTTTAACCAAAATTTGTTCCATGATACGTCTTCGTCACGGTAAAACACCATACGAGCTTTTACACGACAAACCTCCCGATCTATTGTATCTTTATGTGTTTGGTGCACTCTGCTACCCAACGAATGATAGCGAGAATTTGGGTAAGTTAAAACCGAAGGCTGACATTAGTATTTTCATTGGCTATGCACCCACGAAGAAAGCATTCCGGATTTACAACAGACGTACCAGACGAATAATTGAAACCATTCATGTTGACTTTGATGAGCTGACCGCGATGGCTTCTGAACACAGTAGTTCAGGACCCGCACTTCATGATATGACTCCTGTAACAATCAGTTCAGGACTCGTGCCAAACCCTCCTTCTTCAACACCATTTGTACCACCTTCGAGATCTGACTGGGATTTGTTGTTTCAACCAATGTTTGATGAGTCACTTAATCCCCCACCTTATGTTGATTTACAAGCTCCAGAAGTCATTGCTCCTATTCCAGAAGTAGTTGCACCTGAACATGCTGTATCAACCGGTTCACCTTCCTCAACTATAGTTGATCAAGATGCACCATCATCAAGTAACTCTCATACAACACAAGAAACTCAAACTCCTATTATTTCTCATGATGTTGAAGAAGACAATCATGATATTGAAGTCGCACATATGGGTAATGATCCATACTTTGGTATTCCAATTCCAGAAGTTTCTTCTGATCCATCCTCATCATCGGATGTTATTCATACAATTGTGCCTCCCGATCACCAAGTTTCTGAACACAATAGCAAATGGACTAAGGATCACCCACTTGAGAATATAATCGGTGCTCTCGACAGACCAGTTTCCACACGACTACAACTCCATGAACAAGCCTTATTCTGCTACTATGATGCCTTTCTCACATCAGTCGAACCTAAGAACTACAAAGATGCTTTAACTCAAGCATGTTAGATTCAAGCTATGCAAGAGGAAATTCATGAATTTGAACGTCTTGAAGTTTGGGAACTTGTTCCCCTTTCCTGATAAAGCATTTGTCATCACTCTTAAGTGGATCTATAAGGTTAAGCTTGATGAGTTAGGAGGTATTCTGAAAAACAAGGCTCGGTTGGTCGCTCGTGGTTATCGTCAAGAAGAGGGAATCGATTTTGAAGAGTCCTTCGCTCCGGTTGCAAGATTAGAGGCTATACGAATTTTTCTAGCGTTTGCTGCTCATATGAACATGGTCATCTATCAAATGGATGTGAAGACTGCGTTTCTGAATGGTAATCTGCGGGAAGAGGTTTATGTTAGCCAACCGGACGGATTTGTGGATCCAGACAAACCTAACTACGTGTACAAGCTTAAGAAAGCTCTTTATGGGTTGAAACAAGCTCCACGCGCGTGGTATGATATGTTGTCTTCATTCCTGATATCCAATGACTTCTCAAAAGGCTCAGTGGATCCTACTCTGTTCATCCGTAGAGAAGGCAAGGAACTACTACTGGTACAAATCTATGTCGATGATATTATCTTTGCTGCATCTACTCCTGAACTTTGTGATCTATTCGCTAAAATAATGTGTTCAAAATTCAAGATGTCGATGATGGGTAAAATCTCATTTTTCTTAGGACTACAGATTTCTCAAAGTCCCAGAGGCATCTTCATAAACCAATCTAAATATGCTCTTGAATCACTAAAGAAATATGGCTTTGAATCTTGTGGCCCAAATTGGATACTTCTCATGGTGGTGAAGTCCAATGTGGAATAAGGATAAAAGAAGGGAAAGCTATAGATCCGTCACACTATCGTGGTATGATTGGCACCCTCCTTTATCTACAGCCAGTAGACTGACCTACAATTTGCTATATGCATGTGTGCCCGGTATCAGGCTCGGCCTACCAAAAAACTCTTAAATGCCGGTAAAAGGATCTTTCCCGGTAATGTAAAAGGACACCGTACTTCGGGGTCTTTGTATCGAATGATCTTCCTTTGCATAAACAGATTTGAAGATGCGGATATCGCTAGATTGTCAAGATTACACGCGTAGCACATCTTGCTGTATACAAGTTTTGGGTGTTAGACTTGTAGCTGTCGTCTAAAAGGCAGAAAAGCGCTGCGATATCCAGTACGAAAGCTGAATATATTGCTTTGTCCGGTTGTTGTGCTCAAGTCCTTTGGATGAGATCACAACTTACCGACTATGGCTTTGGATTCAATAAAATTCCAATGTACTGTGATAACAAAAGCGCTATTGCCTTATGCTGCAACAACGTTCAACATTCCAGATCCAAGCATATAGACCATTTAGAGTTTCACTTCATCATGGGCATGTTAAAATGGTTGTGATCGAACTTTAACTTTTAAATACAGAGTATTAAATTGGCGGACATCTTCACTAAAGCTCTTGGCCGAGAAAGAATTGAATTCCTAATCACCAAGCTGGGTATGCGAAGTTTTACGCCGGAGTCTCTGAAAAAGTTGGCAGATGACGTTGACGAATAGTGGTGGTACCTATTCGAATATCCTTTGTATCATATGTATAAAAATATAAAATCAGAAAAGCCAAAAAGATTTTCATTTTATAAAACCTTTATAAAAACAAAAATACAAAATTAAAAAATGAGAAAAATACAAAAAGACGTTTTCAAATGGCATGTCTTCTGAAAATCGATAACTTTTAAGGGTCTTCGTAATGTCATTATCATTTGATACAAGCCTGTAAATGAAGTTCGAGCAGAAGTTTCAAATGTTTTCAAAACATGCCAAATGGCTTGCTATTATTTCAGATAGTAACCCGCTTTTCACCCTGAGGAAAACATGTCGTCAAAAAGACAGTTGTTCCTAACAACGGGAATTTATTCTCGGGCATGGTCTACTTTATGACCATGCAAAGGCTTGTGTTTACTTTGCAACACAACCCGTGCTTTCTATATTACCATAAGTGTACGTCTCAGTGCGCTTATGTGTGAAAATAAGAGAAATCTTATTTTTGTTGGTAAAAAGTTGTCTTCATAATGAATCAGTGTTTTCAGTAATCACAAAAAGATTTTTCAAAGACAATTCGACCACTCAAACAATGACAACAGCTCTTTAAATAGAAAACGGGTCATTATTTGAGGGGGAGAAATCGTCATCAAATAATCTTTTAAAAATAGTCTTTCAAAATAAGTCACGGAATTAACGGATAAAGTTGTTAATAATGACGGATCATAACTTAAGGGGAGTTAATGGATTTTAACTACACAAGCTTTAGATGTCATGTGCTTAAAACTTTATGGACTTATTTGCAAATTAAGACTTAGTTGATTCTCACGGAATAGATTTAAGCTTATCAATTCTTTGAACACGATCTCGAGTATATGTGCGTACTAGGTTTTGCTGATTCCGAGGTATCGAAACCAGCAAGGGGGAAGGAATAGATATACAAGAAAGTTAATGAGTACACGTGATAGAATTCATAACCTATTCTTATTTTAGGTCATTCCGGGAAGACAAATGTCATAACCGCAGAGAAAATCAGTGTTTAACTTATTACTTTCGGGTGCACTATTTCAACTACATGAGGGTAGAGATATCTTGTGATTTTAAGTATGCATCATTTAAGATACTAGGGGGAAGTGTTGTAAGAAGATTTATTCTAAGCGTGAGAAGATTGGTTACTGATTCAATAAAGGCTTCCTTAAACGGTTAATCACTAAGCTTATTCTTAAAAGAAGTAGAAATATTTGATAAAAGAGGTTCACATAGGTATGATGTTTTCCTTAAGTTAGTTCAGTATACTGCAGAAAGAATTGAGATACATTTAGGACTTATTGGACTAGTGTTTCCATTTCGACTACGTAAGAAGGAATAATTGTTGATATCGGGGGACTTATTGACTTTGTGTTGCGGTTCGAGTTAAATTGTGTACTTCTGGCCGATATACGATTGGACTCGTTATACATCAAGACTCATACTTGGATGCGGCTTGCAAGAAAGTTCTAGGAGCTGGCTGCTGGCAGGATTTGTGGATATCGCAGTGCGGAAGCTAAGCTACTCAATATATCTATGAGAAAGCATTGAGAAGTCATCTACTGAATCTTCATTGCATAAAGCTCTCTAAGTCGTGTCACTCTATATGTATACTGACATACTAGTTTATAGTACGCTCTGACCGATGTTGATGTACTCATATTTGTTGTCTATCATTAGATTAATATCTATATAGCGAAGAGAGTGATGTGACGCGACTTGCAATCGTGAGGACGTGATCAATATGATGAGACAGATCGATAATGTAGTTCTATCGTTGAGATCTCACTGCTAAAACCGTAAGAGAGTGTTGTTCAAGCTAGACATATCTCCCACCTACTGAAACGGAGGAAGCTTGGAAGAATATTTCCCGTTAGAGCATTGCTGCCAGACGTTGAACTTCGTTCTTTTAGAGGAGAATTCTCGCAATTACTGGTACTCAAAGCGCATGCAATCTACCAACAACATGCTAATCAACCCGGCTCAAAGACCACAGATTCTCTCCCAGATCGCTCACTACCCCCGCGCCACTCTCCGTCCCCTCACATCTCTCGCATCGCTTTGTCCTCACCCTGCCATCATTCACTGCGTATATCTTCACATACACGTATATAATAATCTTGTGACACTATATATGTGTACGACCCAAGACTCTAATGAGTCGATTAATAAGGTTCGTGTCGAAGTATAAAATTTTCAAGAATTTCTTGTAAATTCAAAATTTTCAACCATTTCGTACTCATGCAACACTGTCTTATAAACCCTCAAACGTTGAGGGGGAGCAATAATATGTTCCATTCTGCTAGAATATATCATTTTGTCCCCGAACGGTTAATCAATTGATATCCAAAATATCAAGGGATTAACATTTTGGATAAGGGGAGGGAAGAATAAGGGGAGGAAAATGTGAATTTACTGGACTTAATGTATATTGACATGAACCCGTGTTCAAATAAAAAATAGACTCCAATGCACTCCACACACCTGCATGTACTACGAATTTAGATGCACATGTTAAGGGGGAGCTTTTAAAGTGATGATGAATAAACTTCAAAGTGTAATCTTTTGATATTTATATCAAACCTTTGATTGAATATTTTCCAATGTTTTGGCATGGACGTGATGAAATACCAAGATGAAACCGACAAGTCTTAAATTTATGTAGTTATAAGGCGGTTAGGATTAGGTATTCAAAATCCATGATTCCAGCCAGCAACCCGGAGGGAATTACCTTGGGATATCCACTAGTTAGTGTAGAAGTCCTTAGGTATGATTAAAAAGGAGAAAAAAGTGAGAAAGAATAAGGGAATAATGCCGACTGAGATGGAGCTAGCACTGGAACAAACCCAACAAGGTGTTAGTTATGAAGTCTCGGTAAGCATTGAAGGGGTTGAAGAATGAAAAATAAATGTAAGGATAAAGGGTGAAAAGAAAGAAGCCTTCCATACACTTAGGCAGAAACCGGGTCAATACATAATCTGTTAGAAACACAAAGTTGTTTTCCGACATTGAAGACAGTCATGGACCCAGTGTAAGCATAGCAACACCCTTCACCTGCCACTCAAAGTCGGAAAGGGAAAAACTTAGTTTCAAAACTCACAGAGATACACGCATTTCTATCGACTTTCTCACTCCGAATTAGTTGATATTGAAAAAAGGTGGCACTCAGCTCCAAGCCTCCAATTCCGATCACATATAAATTAAAGTGCATATGAGTCTAGAGCCAAAATAGATCATCCATTAATCTCATTAGGACACTTGTCAGATTATGCTTGCTAAGACACACAATGTGAATAACAAGATATATATTAAGAGTCCTACGCATTATCCTTGTGATTTTGCCAGAACATCAGAGTGAATTCATTCACAATGAAGATGGAAATCCTGCTTGAGCCAACATCAAACAAGCTCATGGTAGGTAACTTGTGCGATTCTTTATGAATCAAACTTGTGACAACTGGAAAGAAACGATGGTGCGATTCTATAAGAATCAAACTTGTTCCAGGTTATGGATCAACGGTTAAAGAATTTTGAATTGCTTAAAACTCTCGATGTGTCACAAAACCACTTTAGCAAGTGACACATCGATTGATTTTCAAATCGATTTTCCTTTATTAATCGGTGAGATTTAGTAAATCTCACTGGTTCTCTCTTATCGTGCTGTCTGTTTGTGTCGTTCGATAATGAAGGAACATGCTGGACGATTTGAATCTTAATACTTATGTGTTAGAAGATTCCTTTTACTACAGTGGAAAACTGTCAAAGATAGATTCTTCTTAAAATTGAATCATATCCTGATCACAGGATCCGATCCGCACGGATTTGAAGGTTACTCCAACCAAACCTGGGCGAATGACAAAGCCATATTCGTCCCCCCGCTTTATTGCTAACTGTTTTAATGCAGGACTTAAAGATGGGGTGAAGGTACCTGATTCTAGATGGATAACAAGATTCATTACCACGATGCTCATACACGACCGACAAAAAGTAAAAATATCATGAAAGCTCAAGTACATGTTTCAGCTTCCTCTCTAATACCAAACGTCTTTCTTTGATGTAACGATGTTATTAAAGTCAAAGAAGTTTCCGTCACTCTGATACCGATCGTCTTTTTCGAAGTGACGAAGTGTAAAGTGTAAAGAATTTCAAGAAAGATCACACATTAATAGCTTTATCCAAATAACAAATCAAGAAAAAGGTATGTCGCATGTCGTCAAGATAGTACAAGTTCACAAGAAGGGCAAGTTTTCAGATGGCGAAAAGAGATTATGCTTGGTTGATGATCTCAAGTTGCTCAAGATCACAATGTCAAATACAAGTTTAAGGAACAAGCTCAATCCTAAAGTTAATGATCACTACAACATATTCACAAGAGAAAGTCAAGAGTACGAGCTAAAGGCTAAAGATGAAGCATAGTATGCTAGGCTTAAAGTTTTGTAAAATGGAGTGACCTCCCTTAGGGGGAGATTGTTGGAAACATGAAAAGTGTCGGTCACTTCCAAGTTGTAATAGTCTTAGCTCGTAGTTTATGTAATGATTAGATTAGTAATCTAGTCCGGCCCAAGACCCATGGGAAGCCCATTAGAACCCATGGGCCGGCCACAATAGGATGTATATAATCCCTCTCCTAGCCTTGGAGAGGGGTTGGTTGTTCCATTTTTCCATATTCCATCTTTATACAATTCATCCATTTTCCATCCATTCTCTCTCTAACATCACAACCCACATCTCACTCTTGTTCTTGGTTTTGATCATAAGATTACATGTTTCTACAATGGGAATGATTGTAATCCTATTTCTTCTGGGAATGATGGGGAAGTAGGAAGCAAGGAGGATATGACTAAGAATATATCTGTTGAGAACATGAATGATAAGGAGAGGACTGTTACTGATTCTGTCACAACAGAGGAGGTAATTTCTAATCCTAATTCTCATGATAATGACAATAAAGGTGTGAATAAGAAAATCTCTTATGCTGATATGGTATCTGATAATGTGCAATTGGGTGATAATGAGTTGTTCTTTGTTCCAACTGCAATTAATGATAAAGGAGAAGAGGTGGTGTTATTTGAGGAAGAATTAGTTAAAGAGGGTAGTGAAAAGTGGAAGTATACTGTTTGTGGGTACTTTGTGGGATGTAGGATGGGTGTAAATGAGCTAAGGTACAATGTGAGGAGAATGTGGGGTAAATTTGGTCTAAAGGATATTGTAGTGGATGCTGATGGGCTATGCTATTTCAAATTTAAGCAGGAGGATGGAATGAATTTAGTTATTGATCAAAGCCCTTGGCTAGTTAATGGTAAACCATTGATTGTGCAAAAATGAGATGCAGACACAACCATTGTGAAAGAGTCTCCCAAGAAAATTCCCATTTGGATTAAGCTTTACAACATTCCTCTTGAAGCATCGAGCATTCAAAGAATTAGTACTATTGCCATCAGTTAGGCCGGAGGACCAATCAAAAATGATATAAATAATAACAGCAGTATTATGTGTAAAGCTGGGACTGGAAGATTAGGATATGCCAGGGTACTGGTGGAAATTAATGCAGAAAAGAGTTACATTGACAATGTGGAGATTAACTATGTGGATGACCTTAAAAAAGTTAAGAAAACAAAATGGGTCGAAGTTGAGTATTCATGGAAACCAGAAAGATGTGGGCAATGCTGTGTATTTGGTCATGGTGTTAATGCCTGCAAAAGTAAGATTAGAGTAAATGAGACTGTTGGCCCCAAGGATAATGTGATCAAACAGAGAAATGAAGCTGATAAAGAAGGGTTTGTAGAAGTCAAAAATAGGAGGAATGTTGGAGATCAGAGAAGTATGGGAAACAAGGGACATCAAGGGACTAATCAAGGTTTCAGAAAGGATAGGGGATCCAAAAAGGAGAATGTTAAATTTGCATATCAACCTAAAGTCCCTGTTCCTAAAGTACAAGATAATGTATCACATGATAGAGTAATAATGAGAATATAGACATGAATCACCAAAAGATATGGAAGGTGCAGTAAGAGAAAATGTGAGGATATAAGGAAGGAGTGCCAATAAGTATTGTTGTGCTAGCTGATGAACTATGTTGAAGAATGTCGACGCCAACGCCTTCATGTTAAAAGGCATTTATAGTAGATGAGTTTATTAGATAGATAATTAGCCAAAACTATGTTGAGGACAAAAGATTGGGACCTTATAATATGAGTTTGTATTTCAGTATCAATGGATAGAATATGAACAAAGGAAGATGCTAGATAGTTGAAAGAGGATGATGTATTTGATAGCCACAATCAAGCTGTTAACAACTTGATTGCTGATGAGGTGGCGGTGAATGGTGACAGTAATGGGTTCTTTCTATGAATATGAATTCTAAGGAATTTAAAGTGACAGCTTGAAATGTTAGGGGAATGAATAAAGAGTTTAAGCAGAAGGAGATTGTGAAATTTATTGATGATTCTAAGATTCAAATTTGTGCTTTACTTGAGACTCATTGAAAAACTAAAAGTATAGAGAAGGTTTGTGATAGAGTGTTTGGGAGGTGGAGTTGGATTTCTAATGTAAGCTTCAGTCCTACTAGCTGCAGAATAATTGTGGGGTGGAACTCAAATGATGTTGATATTATGGTTGTTCATTGCTGCAGTCAGGCCATTTTATGTCTTGTAGAAGTGAAAAGCACAAAGGAAAAGCTTTATATTAGCTTTATCTATGCTTCCAATTACTCTCATTTAATAAAAATAAAAAAGAGACAGCTGCAATCCTTTATGAAGAATACTCAATTATAGCTGAAGATGAAATCAAACTATTGCATTAAAAAGCTAAAATCAACTGGCTGAAAGAAGGTGATAGAAACACTGCATTTTTCCATAAAATCTTAAAAGCCAGAAAGCATATGAACAGAGTGGGTACTATTTGTGTTGAAGATGGTAAGAGATATGATGGTAGTGATGTTCCTGATCAGTTTGTAAATCACTTTAATAAGTTTTTAGGAGCATCATTGCCAGTTATTCCTCTCCACACTCTTGGTAATATAGTGAATATGAAACTTACTTCCGAGGAAGCTGAATATATGGTTAGAGAAGTAACAGATGAAGAAATTAAGTATGCTCTCTTTGAAATTGATTCCTCTAAAGCAGCAGGTCTTTATGGATATTCAGCATATTTTTACAAAAAGGCTTGGCAAATTGTTGGAAATGAGATATGTTTGGCAGTTAGGGAATTTTTCAGGACTGGGAAAATTCTTGGAGAGATTAATGCTACTCTTATAGCTCTAGTGCCTAAGATTGACACTCCTAATGTGGTGTCTGATTTCAAACCAATTGCATGCTGCAATGTCCTGTATAAGATTATCAGTAAAATCCTAACTGATAGAATTAAAAGAGGTCTAAATAAAATTGTGAACCTCAATCAAAGTGCTTTTATCCCAGGAAGGCACATACAAGATAACATCCTCATTGCTCAGGAGCTTTTAAGAGGGTATAATAGGAAGTCTGGTGCTAGAAGATGTGATATGAAGATTGACTTACAAAAAGCTTATGATACCATTAACTGGGAATTCTTAAAAGATGTTCTGCATATTGTTGGGTTTCATGAAGCTATGATCAATTGGATTATGACTTGTATTACCTCAACATCCTTTTTTATTTGTGTGAATGGAGAAGTCAAAGGTTTCTTCAAGGGAGGTAGGGGATTAAGACAAGGGGACCCTATTTCCCCTTATCTCTTTACCCTGGTGATGGAAGTGTTTAATATGATCATGATAAATAATATCAATCAGGCTTCTTATTTCAGATACCACTATGGGTGTAGTGAACTTAAACTCACCCATATGTGCTTTGTAGATGATCTGCTAGTTATGTGTAATGATGTTGTTGAATCATTGAAGGTTGTGAAGAAGTCCATTGATGAGTTTAGCAAAGTTTTTGGTCTTTATCCTAATCTAAACAAAAGTACCATTTTCTTTGGAGTATTCCTGACAACTATAAGGCTAAGATGCTACAAGTCCTCCCCTTAAAAAATGGAAAGCTTCCTATGAAATATTTAGGTGTCCATTTGCTAGCAAAGAGGTTAGGGGTAAAAGATAGTGCCATGCTTATGGAGAATGTTGAAAACAAGATTAACTGCTAGAGGAATAAACTTTTGTCATATGCTGGGAGAGTTCAACTTATTGCCTTTGTTCTCTCAACTATGCAACAATATTGGGCTTCAGTTTATATGTTACCTGATACAGTTATAAAAAAACCTTGAGAAATTGTTCAAAAGGTTCTTATGGAATGCTGGGGATTCTGCAAAATGAAAGGCTAGAGTAGCTTGGATGTCTTGTCTCGCCATGACCTAAGAACAAGGGGGTTTTGGTTAGGGTTTAAAAATCCTGTAAGAAATTGGAATGTAATCTGCTAATTACACCAAATTGGGAAGATATGAAATGAACAGGATTCATCTTTGTGGTGTTAATTGGGTAAATACAGTGGAATTAAAAAATATAGAAGCATTTGGGAGATAGATGTTTGTAATTCTGATAGTTGGGGATGGAAGTGCTTGCTTGATATTAGAGACAAGATTAAACCTTTTGTCTTATACAAGATTGGGAATGGCTAATCTATATCAGCATGTGATTCGTCAATAGAATATATATATAATATGCCAAGGTTTGGTTAAGAATTCACAAAATAAAATATATATGTGTCCGGAAGTTTGATTTTCCGGGTCGTTATGTCCCAACGAGGTGTGCAATGGAAAATCGAATGACAAATTGATAATCGATGTTTGAATATGACAAAATTATGATTGATTTTTCTATTTTTATGATTAAATATGCAAAAACGATTAAATAAAACCTAAAAACGAAAGCTATATAACTTAAAACCTAAAACGGGTACGAAAAACGAGGTTCAAAAACCTAAATTACACAATTTAAACCCTATAATGAATTTTTCACTTAAAATGGATTCTACTTGACTAAAAACGAAGTTTAAAAAAAACTAGACTAAAAACGGAGTTCGTTTGGACCAAAAACGAGTCAAAACAAAAACGGGAACGAATCCCGTTCTTTAAAAAGTGAAACTTTGCAAAAACGACCCTACAAATGCAAATTTATTTTTCCTAGATCCTAATTAATAAAAGAAAATTTAAAAAAAAGATTTATATTTTTCTGACTTTTATTTTATTTTTTATGATTTTTTTAAGTTTTTAATAAAAATAAATTATAAAAAATACTAACTGATTATAAAAAATTCTGAAAAATTCACACAAAATAGCTTAAAGGATAAAGGTCCTATGAAAAATAAGAAAAGTCGCACAGCTTATTGAATAAGCTGCGAAATAAGCTAAAACAGGTTAATAAGCAAACGGGCTAAAAAACCCTTAAATAATAAACCAAACCAACCTCTACCGGATGAGCTATTGTAGCACAGCGGTAGAGGTGTTGGTTTAAAAGGTGTGGGAGGTAGGGTTGAGGTCTTGGGTTCGAGCCTTGGCTCACCCTTGGCTTCCCCTTTCTCAAACCTTTTTAAATGCCAATTTTTTTTACAACTTTTTTGAAAAAAAAATAAGCAACTTTAAAAAAGGCAAATTTTTTATAAAAACTTAAAAATGTAGCTACGTTAATAAGCTAAACTAGTTGACAGATTGGGCTTTTTTAAGCAAATGGCTTTTTTTTTGATCTCTTGGCTTATATAAGCAACTTAAAGAAAAATAAGCAAAACTTAAACTTAATTACACCTAATAAGCAAATGCAAGTTGAAATAAGCAAAAATGAATGAGAAAATAAGCCTAGAAAAGAGAATAAGCTTTTGACAGAAATGTGTATGCAAAAAGAGACAAAGGGTCAACTTTGGGCTTAATTTTAAGCAACTAGACAGAAACTTAAGAACCTATAAGCTAGAAAAAGGAAAAGAGGACATAAAACACTATAAGAAAAAACAAACTAAATTTATTTTGAACAAAAAATAAGCAATGAAAAAGACTTCTAAAATTAGTTATGACAGACAGAACTTGGGTGCACAAGGGGCACAAAGGGACTTTTTCTAAGGAATTATAGACAAATTAAGCTTAAGAAAAAGGAAAATAAGCACAAAAAAAAGGGACAGGCAATAAGCATGTAAGAACAATTGAAAACAAATAAGCACCACAATTTAAGCCAGAAATGGGCTTAAAAACTCAACAGTTCTAACTTTTTAGTTAGTTCTGTTGGTTTGAACTTAAACCTGCTAGGTTTGAAAAAGATTAATAAGCACAATGCATTCTCAAATAAGCAAACAAAAGGTCTTAATTACACCTAATAAATACTTGTAAACAAAAAGAAAATAAGAAAAATAAGCAAATAAGCTCAAAATAGCAACCTCAGCACCAGGGGAGGTTTTAGCCAAACAGCCTAATGGGGCTTTTCAAGCTTAATTTTAAGCTGGCAATTGGATTCCAAAGGGGATGAGGCTTATTTGAGCTTAAAGTATTCCTAATGGGCTACTAAATTCAGCAGTTATCAAGGGGTTTGAAAGTCTTATATGCAAAAAAAACAACTTGTGAAAACTGCTGTTTAAGTCAGCAGTCACTGACTTTTCTATTTATTTAAGGCCAACTGTTCAATTGCAGGCTTAAATTCAAGCTAAGAACAGGGAATTAACATAAAATAAGATTAGACAGCCTAAGCTAGATATCCAGTGAGCTTATAAAACCAAATTCAGACCTCTAATCATACATTACCCTAACTGAAAAGTGCTATAAGAAATTAGGGTTTGAACTTATGAGCCTAGCCTTAAAAATCTCAGAAGTTAAAAACTCAAGGTACAATTGGCAATAAAGACTCTTAGTGCAACTTAGTTCTACTGCATCTTAGGTCAAAAACAAGCAAGAAAATGTAATCATAAGGCACTTAATCAAAACTAAGCAGACAAGCTAAATCACCAAACTAATAAAACCACAGATTCAAACTTGGATACTCAAGACCTTAAAAACCTGATTTAAACTATGACAAACTTTTAAATCATATTAAAAATCTTTAAAACAGTTTGTTGAGTGTGACTTAGTGACCAAACCCAAATGCATTAATCTCCAATTTTGATCCCATTTTGAGACTTACCCCAAACACCCCTTTAATTTCTGAATTTAAAGATTTACACTAATTTAGATCAAAATAAGCTATAAAATCTAAAGAGAGATGATGCACTATGATAATGAAAGATAATTAAGCAAAAACAAAAGAAAAATAAGCACTTATTAAGCTGATAAGAATTTAGGCAAATTTCCACTTAAAATGGCACGATTTAAGAACAAGTAAGATCCAAGTGATTTAAAAGGCATAAACTCAAATTAACATAAGCTTAATAAACAATAATAAGCAAGAATAAAGACATGGAATAAGCCAAAATTAAGCTAGCTACAGTGAATAAGCAAAATTTTAAATAAGTGACTTACCAAGGGGTCCAAAGGAAGGGAACCTAAAACTAATCCTACACCTTAAGTCCTTATATTGTGAACATATTTCAAACCATGGGTCATTCCAAATTGACCATATTGCTTTTCCATGCTTGGATAAATTGTTTCCCCTTTTTTTTTTTCTCTTTTTCCTATTATATTATTATTTACTGAACACTTTTAATAAGATTAAACTTATAAAAAGCTTAACTAGCAAGCTTATTAATAAACTTTTAAAAACACGAATTGAGCTTAAGTAAAAGACAAGATTCGAAACAAACTAAAATTTCATTAAACGTGTAAAATAGATTACAATTTTTTGTAAAAATAATAAAACTAAGTTAATTTGATTAAAAAAAGCTAAGACATGCCCTTAGGCTTACAAATGCCTTATTTATACAAAAACGAGCTAGGGTCTTGGTTTCTTGGTCTTCTCTTCTCTTCTTTCTTCTGTGTTTCTTTGTAGAGACAAAAACACAACTGTGCTTGTTGTGTGAGGTGATTTTAAGACTAATCCCAGCCTTCAATTTCTTTTGTGCTTCTCTTGAGTCAATCACAGCCATCGAAAAGTTTGGAAAGTGGTGGGATTGCCAACTTGGCAATTATACATGGGGAGGTGGTGATAGTGGAGGTGGGGGAGATGTCTTACCCAAGGTGTTGTTGGTGTTGCAGGGTAAAGATGGGGGAAAACACCCGTGATTCGTTCTTGGGTTTAGTGGGCGGGAAAATTGGTTTTTGGGGGTTGGGGATAAGCAGGGTAAAAGTTTAGGGATGGGGCAAGTTTGGTCCCTCAAAGTTATAACTGTTTTTGCAAACTTGGTCCTTGTGTGGTAAAGTTAATGAGGTTTGACATAAACAGTCCCTCAAGGTTACTTAAGTTATTACACCGTAAGTCCTTGTGGTGTAAAACTTTGCTGGATTGGCAGAACTAGTCCCTCCATGATATATGTGGTCTTGCAGATTGAGTCCTTGTGGTATACAACTCTAGGGGTTTGGCAGTTTTGGCCCCTAGAGTTATATTTTCAGTAAATTGCAAATCCAGCCCCTTTTTTTTAATTCTTGTAATACCACTTTGAGGTTTGGCATTTTTTAGTAAAACAAGTTGATTTTCTTCACTTTGGTTGACTTTGACTTTGTCAGGTTGACTTTCTGTTGAATCTTTTAGACTTCTTGGTTGACTTTTGGCACGATTTGACTTCGTCTTTTCACACTTTTCCATTCCGTGCTCGGTTTTGTCCGTTTTTAGCTTTGTTTTTTGTCCTTTTCTTGATATCCGTTTCCTGCACATACAAATGAAAAACCTATACAGAAAATACCAATGTTTTTTTGGTTGTTTTTAGTCATTTTAGGGTCCGTTTTTACTGGAAATGGTATGTGTAATTAAGCACATACAAAATCCCATACTAAGGTATTGACGTGTACCTACGCAAATGTTATGAAGTAAACACTTAAGAAAACCAGATATGTTTCCCCTTGAATATAACTTCAAATGTACTAAGTGTTCGTCAAGGGGAAACAAAGAATCAATAGCTTCGACAAGTCCCGTTTTCACCATTTTTTATATGTACACTAACTATCCCTAATATTTTTGTATTTTTCCTTTTTCTTTTCTTAACTACCTGTTTGACTTCCTTTATTTTATCAACACTGGGATCATAGAATGAGAAGCGCATAGAATAATCTACGGGAGTCGACGGATAAATTCATCGGCCGATTTTTCACGAGTCCCAAGTGAGCGTAAAAACGGAAATCACTGCTAAGTCAAGTATAGATGATAACAACTACTTATTAAACTATGTACTTGTCAACTTTCGCTCCTAACAATTATTTTCAATTAGTTGTGAATGTGCTTAATTTTAAGTTAAGTTTAGATCGACAGTTTTAGAAAGTAGTATAGTTTATGTGCATAACGATATTTCTGAAGAAATCTGGGAAAGATAGAATCACCCAAACAACCAGCATTCTCGATTAGATCCCAGCCGAGTTCGGTTTAGTTATCAGGTTTGACCACTGGAGAATATTCGCAATGTATATAGCGGGAATACTCCAACCTTTTAGGCCGAATTTCTAAGATTTACCGGCTAAATAAACAACCACTACTCAAAAAGCACGCAACATCAAAAATTTAATGATCTCATTGTCGCGATTATTCCTGTAGCGACCTTTTCTTCTCGGAACGTCCAGCTCATCAGCTAAGTGCCTAGGTTTTTGACCCCCAAAGAGAATACTTAATCGAAATAATCTACGACGGCAAAAACCAACAAACTTTTGAAGTTATAGAGCAAGTTATTATTAGTTCAAAATATACTTGAGTTTAGAAAAAGAAATCTTAACCATTAAATTTTCATTTATTGCTATATACTATACTACCGTCATCATTTACATGACTACAACATCGGCCACGCTCCAACAGATTTGTATGACTTAGTCTGGAACGACAGTTTCTATATTCGATAACACTTACGAATGCACTTTGGCATTTATTATCTCACTATGGGCTTTGTTTTGAAGACTGCAACATCGGTTGTGAGCCGGCAAGATGCAGTAAACCTTTATCAGCCCACAGTTTATATTATTCATCATTTATTTTTTTTCATTTTTTTTTTGCAACATATTTTCCGTAATAGAGAAAATTTCGTTTTAGAAACTCAAGTATAAAGCTGAACTAAGATGAATATTTTCGTTTCCGAAAGAGCTTCTTTTTAGAAAATGTCGGTTTAAAGTTAAAGCAAAATTAAGCACGTTTATTAGTCAGGTTAAGAGCTTCTGGGAGAAAAAGCGACAAGTTACACCTATAAGCTTTTAAGATTTCCAAATAATCCTTGCTTAGCATCCTACTTGTAAATAACACTATCATTTTCCGTTCTTCGCAAATTTAAAATCCCTAATAAAAGGATCCGCGAATGCTTAGCCTAATAAACTTTCGTTTATTAAATGGTTAAGGGACAAAGCTAGGGCTCAACACGCCCTATCGAGTCAAAATTTATTCTCATTCTACCCATTAGAAAAGTCAAAACTGTGACAAAATACTTATTTTATTTTTGAAAATTTTTAAAATTTTTTTTGGTATTTTTGCAAAAATTTTGGTGGTAAAAACGGGATTACGTGACAACAACGGCTGCAGGCAAAAATCAAATCGAAGATCCCCCCCATACTAGAACTAAACATCGTCCTCGATGTTTTGAAAGGGGTACCTACGTAAATCTAAGGCCGTTTATTAAGTGTGCCAAAAGATAAAACGTTAGTCGATTAGATTTGGATATCGGATTCCCAAAATGAAGCTGAGGATGTGAAACTCTAAATTGCGAGCATGAGGGTCTTCACAATCCGGGAAATCCTAGACATACAACACAAAACACAAAATTCAGACAAAACACGGGTAATGGAAGAGGTAAGCCGCCTCACACAAAAACACTTATTTATTACTACATAATACTACTATTGATAAGCATGGGGTGCCTCCCATGAAGCGCTTGTTTAAGGTCGCTATGCTTGACCTGTCCTCGTGTTTATTGGTCCATCGGGAACGTCTGGAGATCCGGGACTACCAATTGTGGTACGTCCCCTCCAAAGTAGTGCTTCAAACGATGACCATTCACTTTGAAATTTGGCCCAGAGTTTTGGGATAACTCGACAGTGCCATATGGAAAAACTTGGGTTACAGTGAATGGTCCACTCCAGCGGGTCTTAAGCTTGCCCGAGAAAATCTTCAATCTAGAGTTAAAGAGGAGGACTCGATCACCGACGTTGAAAACGCGGTTTTTGATCTTGGAGTCATGGATTCTCTTTGTTTTCTCTTTATAGATCAAAGAGTTTTCATAGGCATGATCACGAAGTTCATTAAGTTCATTGAGTTAAACTTTTCTGTGATCACCCGCGGTTTTGATATCAAAGTTTGTATGCTTAAGGGCCCAGTAAGCTTTGTGCTCCAACTCAACCGATAGATGACATGCCTTTTCATATACAAGCTTGTATGGAGTGCACCCAATGGGTGTTTTGTAAGCTGTACGGAAGGCCCAGAGAGCATCATCTAGTTTATCCGACCAAGAGGCACGGTTTTCGCCTATGGTCCTTTCAAGAATTCTTTTCAAACTACGATTGGATACCTCAACCTGCCCACTTGTTTATGGGTGATATGCGGTGGAGAGACGATGAGTGACTCCGTATTTAAGCATGACCTTTGCGAACTGGTCATTGCAAAAATGGGTTCTACGATCACTTATGATTGCACGAGGGGCACCGAATCTGGCAAAGAGAGATTTGAGAAATTTGCAAACAACTCGGGCATCATTGGTAGGGAGCACTTTTGCTTCAACCTATTTCGATAAGTAATCGACGGCCACGAGTATATATTTGTTCCCTCTTGAAGACGGGAACGGCCCCATGAAGTCAATACCCCAAACGTCAAAGATTTCGCAAACTTGGATAGAGTTTTGTGGCATCTCATCATGTTGCGAAATTTTGACTTGACGTTGACAAATGTCACATCGGGTGACAAAGTCGTGGGCATCCTTGTAGATCGTGGGACAATAAAATCCTGAATTAAAGATCTTTTTAGCGGTGTAATTGGCACCATGATGTCCCCCCGTGGGTCCATTATGGCAAGCTTTAAGGATGTCGAGAGCTTCCTTGCCATGCACACACCATCGGATCACTTGATCTACACATATCTTAAACAAGAAGGGGTGGTCCTAAAAGTAGTATTTGACGTCTTTGAAAAGCTTTCTTTTCTGCTGAGACGACATCCCTTTGATCACAAAATTCCCCGCATGGTAGTTTGCAAAATCGGCAAACCATGGGGCATTATCATCACCACGAAAAGTAACCATCCCAAGTGTCTCGAGAGGAAATGTTTCCGTAATTTCCTTTTTCTCGAGCTCA
>BQNB010065096.1:0-35066 GCA_026074375.1 Tanacetum coccineum
GGAGACCCTGGCCGATTTCTAATTCCATGTGAATTTACGGGGATTACTACATGCACGATCTTGGTGCGAGCATTAATCTCATGCCTTATTCTGTATGGAAAAGTCTATCTCTTTCTGAATTGACCCCAACTTGCATGACGCTAGAGCTGGCCGATCGTTCAATCACTGAACCAATCGGTATCGCTGAAGATGTCTTTATAAATGTGGGAAAATTTCAATTTCCAGCTGACTTCGTAGTTGTTGATTTTGAACCAGACCCCCGAGTCCCCTTAATTCTCGGGCGATGTTTCTTGAAAACAAGTCATGCTTTGATAGATGTTTATGAAGGCGAGATTACCCTTCGTGTTGGCAAGGAAGCCATCACATTCAACTTGGACCAAACTTCAAAATACACAGCTGATTACAACCATATGACGGTCAACAAAATCGACGTCATCGATATGGCTTGTGATGAGTATTCTCAAGAGGTCCTAGGATTTTCAAGTGTGGTCGCGAGTGGCAATCCCACTCCATATTTTGAGCCTATTGTTTCTACTGCTTCTCCAACTCTCACTCCTTTCGGGGACAGTGACTTTCTCTTGTTTGAAGAAGCAGATTCGTTTCTTGCTCTAGAAGATGATCCAACTTCATCTGAAGTTGATCCAACTTATCAGGATCCTGAGGGGGACATCCTGATTCTAGAGGCAATTTTGAACAGTGAACCACCACCCCCCCTCCCAAATCATGAACAATATATGCCTGGAGGTAGGAAAGAACTCAAACTCTGTGAAGCTAAAACCGTTGAACCTTCCATTAATGAACCTCCCGAGGTTGAACTCAAGGAACTGCCACCCCATCTTGAATACGCATTTTTAGAAGGTGACGACAAGTTGCCTGTCATATTGATCTAAAGATTAAAGATGAGAAAAAAGGGCAGCTTCTGAAGGTTCTTAAGTCCCACAAGCGAGCCATCGCTTGGAAACTCTCCGATATAAAGGGTGTTAGCCCGGAATTTTGTACTCACAAAATTCTAATGGAAGAGGACTATGAACCATCTGTGCAAAGTCAAAGACGGGTAAACCCAAAAATCCACGATGTGATCAAAAAGGAGGTTGAAAAACTCCTTGACGCTGGATTGATTTACCCCATCTCTGACAGTCCTTGGGTGAGCCCGGTACACTGTGTACCTAAAAAAGGAGGTATGACTGTCATCACAAATGAAGAGAATGAGCTGATTCCTACTCGATTGGTCACGGGATGGCGAGTATGTATTGATTACAGAAAACTTAATGAAGCCACCCAAAAGTACCACCTTCCTTTACCATTCATGGATCAAATGCTCGAGGTGATAGCAGGAAACGAATACTACTGTTTCATCGATGGCTTCTGGGTTATTTCCAGATCCAATTGACCCAAAAGAATCAAGAAAAGACAAACTCACATGCCCATACGGAAACTTTTGCTATCGTCGCATGCCTTTTGGGCTATGCAATGATCGGGCACGTTCCAAAGATGTATGATGGCAATTTTCCCACGGTTATGATTGAGAAAAAAATGGAAGTATTCATGGTATGACTTTTCGGTCTTTTGGGGGACTCTATTTCTACGTGCCTAACCCTTTTAGAAAAGAGTTGAAGCGGTGTGAAGACACCAATTTGATCTCTAAACTGGGAAAGAGCCATTTCATGGTAAAGTGGAAGGCATTGTTCTCGGAATAAAATTTCTAAGTCGGGACTTGAGGTTGATAGAGCTAAAGTCGAAGTAATAGCTAAACTCCCTCATCCGACTTCTGTCAAAGGTGTCCGTAGTTTCCTTGGGCACGCCGGTTTTTACCGGCGATTCATTCAGGACTTCTCGAAAATTGCCCGTCCTATGACTCATTTGCTTGAAAAAGAGACTCCGTTTGTCTTTTCTGAAGAGTGTGTCGATTCCTTTAACACACTCAAAAGAAGATTGACTGAGGCTCCGATCTTAATTGCTCCCGACTGGGACTTGCCTTTTGAACTGATGTGCGATGCTAGCGATTTCGCAATTGGGGCAGTCCTCGGGCAAAGAAAAAACAAGCATTTTCAACCTATACACTATGCTAGCAAGACTATGAACGAGGCTCAAACTCATTACACTACTACTGAAAAAGAATTACTTGCTGTAGTGTATGCCTTTGAGAAATTTCGGTCATATCTTGTTATGTCAAAAAGCATAGTGTATACTGATCACTCTGCCATCAAGTATCTCTTTGCCAAGAAGGATGCTAAGGCAAGACTCATGCGGTGGATCTTATTGCTCCAAGAGTTTGATATTGAAATTCGAGACAAAAAAGGAGCTGAAAATCTCGCCGCCGATCATCTGTCCAGACTTGAAAATCCACATCAAGACAAACTCGAGAACAAAGAAATCAATGAAGCATTTCCTCTCGAGACTCTTGGTTCGATTGCTCTTCAAGATCAAAGTACCCCATGGTTTGCAGACTTTGCAAATTACCATGCGGGGAAATTCGTGATTAAGGGAATGACATCCCAACAAAAAAATAAATTCTTCAAGGATGTCAAACACTATTTCTGGGATGATCCTTTCCTGTTTAAGATCTGTGCTGATCAGGTGATAAGACGTTGTGTTTCTGGGCAAGAAGCTTTAGACATTCTCAAAGACTTGCACAGTGGACCTAATGGGCGACACTATGGTGCCAATTACCACAGCAAGAAAAATCTTTGATTCAGGATTCTATTGGGCCCACTTGCTACAAGGTTTGCCATTGACTTTGTCACCCGGTGTGAACAATTTTGTCAACGTCAAGGAAAAATTACGCAACGTGATGAGATGCCACAAAACTCCATCCAAGTTTGCGAAATCTTTGACATCTGGGGCATTGATTTTATGGGGCCGTTTCCGTCTTCAAGAGGAAACAAGTACATACTCGTGGCTGTTGACTATTTGTCAAAATGGGTCGAAGCAAAAGCGCTCCCCACCAATGATGCCCGAGTTGTCTGCAAATTTTTGAAAACTCTCTTCTCTCGATTTGGTGCACCCCGAGCTATCATAAGTGATCGCGGAACTCACTTCTGCAATGACCAATTTACAAAAGTCATGCTTAAGTATGGAGTAACTCATCGTCTCTCCACCGCATTATCACCCACAAACAAGTGGGCAAGTTTGAGGTGTCAAATAGTGGTTTAAAAGCGTATTCTTGAAAGAAACCGTGGGAGAAATGGGTCCTCCTGGTAGGATAAACTAGATGACCGCTTTTGGGGCCGTCCGCACAGCGTTCAAAATACCCATCGGGTGTTACTCCATATAATCTTGTGTACGGGAAGGCATGTCATTATACCGATCGAGCTAGAGACAAAGGCCTACTGTGGCCTCAAGCATACCCAAATTTTGATATTCAACAAAAAACACCTGCCGGGTGATCACAGGAAAGTTCAACTGAATGAACTAAATGAACTTCGTGATCAGGCCTACGAGAACTCTCTGATCTATAAAGAGAAAACCAAGAGGATACACGATGCTAAGATCAAAAACCGCGTTTTCAACGTTGGTGATCGTGTCCTCCTCTTCAATTCTAGACTGAAGATTTTCTCGGGCAAATTGAAATCCCGTTGGTCTGGACCATTCACCGTTGTCCAAGTTTTTCCTTATGGCACCGTCGAGCTATCTCAAAACTCCGGGCCCAACTTTAAAGTGAATGGTCATCGTATCAAACATTACTTTGGAGGGGACATACCAAAACGAGTTGTCCCGGATCTCCAAACGTTCCCCATGGACCAATAAATTCGGGGGACGGGTCAAGCGTCGGGACCCTAAACAAGCGCTTCGTGGGAGGCACCCCATGCTTATCCGTAGTATGTAATAAATAAGTGTTTGTGTTGTGAGAAGGCTTTCATTTTTCCATTACCCGTGTTCTGTCCATATTTTGTGTGCTTTGTATGTCCAGGTATTCCCGGATTGTGAAGGCTCTCGATTCTGTCATTTTTAACTCGAGCTTCACATCCTCAGCTTCATTTTGGGAATTCAGTATCCAAATCTAATCGACTAACGTTTTATCTTTTGGCACACTTCATAAACGGCCTTAGATTTACGTAGGTACCCCTTTGAAACATCGAGGACGATGTTTAGTTCTAGTATGGGGGGGGAATCTTCGATTTGATTTTTGCCTGCAGTCGTTGTTATCACATAATCCCGTTTTACCACCAAATTTTTGCAAAAATACCAAAAAAATGAAAAAAAAAAATTTTTTTTCAAAAATAGAATAAGTGTTTTGTCACAGTTTTGTCTTTTTTTTGGGTAGAGTAAGAATAAATTTTTGACTCGATCGGGCGTGTTGAGCCCTAGCTAGTTCTTTTAGGCCAAAGCTTTCACGAATTCTATTGCTTTGAATTCTTAAGTGAAGAACGAGAAATGATAGAGTTAAATATAAGTTTATGTGTCAAGCAAGATTCGTCTAAAAACTTATATGAATAACTTGTGTTCTTTTTCTCCCATAAGCTTCTAATCCGCCTAATCATACGTGTTCGATTTAATTCAGCTAAGTCAATCGATGTTTTCAGAAAAAGCTTCAAATTTGTGACTTGATTCTTTAAAAGCAAAAGTTTTGAAAAGATTTAATGCCAATAAAGCATACATTTGATTATATGGAGCAAGTAATAGATGTGTCGTGATATCCCACTCCGCTAACCACGAGGTGGGGGTTCAAACTAAGACATCTTTGCTTCTAGGGACTTGGTGTGTCGTGATATCTCACTTGGAAGAAAGGTCTAGGTGAGGGTTCAAACTAAGACACTAATCCTTAGCCATATTAGGAAGAAGGTGTTGATGTGATTTCCCACTACGCTAGCAACGGGGTGGGTTTTCAAACTAAGAACACCGGACGTTGGTTGTGATATCCTACTAGGGAGCGAGGCCTAGGTAGGTGTTCAAACTAAGCAACGCATTCCTAGCTTTAAGAACTTTAAAGCGTATTCTTGAAAGAACCGTGGGAGAAAATCGTGCCTCCTGGTCGGATAAATTAGATGATGCTTTATGGGCCTTCCGCACAGCGTACAAAACACCCATTGGGTGTACTCCATATAAGCTTGTGTACGGGAAGGCATGTCATCTACCGATCGAGCTAGAGCACAAAGCCTACTGGGCTCTCAAGCATACAAATTTTGATATTCAAACTGCGGGTGATCACAGGAAAGTTCAACTGAATGAACTAAATGAACTTCGTGATCAAGCCTACGAAAACTCTTTGATCTATAAAGAGAAAACCAAGAGGATACACGATGCTAAGATCAAAAACCGCGTTTTCAACGTTGGTGATCGTGTCCTCCTCTTCAATTCTAGACTGAAGATTTTCTCGGGCAAATTGAAATCCCGTTGGTCTGGACCATTCACCGTTGTCCAAGTTTTTCCTTATGGCACCGTCGAGCTATCTCAAAACTCCGGGCCCAACTTTAAAGTGAATGGTCATCGTATCAAACATTACTTTGGAGGGGACATACCAACCGAGGTTGTCCCGGATCTCCAAACGTTCCCCATGGACCAATAAATTCGGGGGACGGGTCAAGCGTCGGGACCCTAAACAAGCGCTTCGTGGGAGGCACCCCATGCTTATCCGTAGTATGTAATAAATAAGTGTTTTTGTGTGAGAAGGTTTATATTTTCCATTACCCGTGTTCTGTCCATGTTTTGTGTGCTTTGTATTGTATGTCCAGGTATTCCCGGATTGTGAAGGCTCTCGATTCTGTCATTTTTAACTCGAGCTTCACATCCTCAGCTTCATTTTGGGAATTCAGTATCCAAATCTTATCGACTAACGTTTATCTTTTGGCATACTTCATAAACGGCCTTAGATTTACGTAGGTACCCCTTTGAAACATCGAGGACGATGTTTAGTTCTAGTATGGGGGGGAATCTTCGATTTGATTTTTGCCTGCAGTCGTTGTTATCACGTAATCCCGTTTTACCACCAAAAAAAAAATGAAAAAAATTTCAAAAATTTTCAAAAATAAAATAAGTGTTTTGTCACAATTTTGACTTTCCTAATGGGTAGAATGAGAATAATTTTTGACTCGATCGGGCGTGTTGAGCCCTAGCTAGTTCCTCAATTGTAGGCTAAGCTTTCACAAGGTGAAGAACAAGAAGTGATAGAGTTAAATATAAGTTTATGTGCTGAGCAAGATTCTTCTAAAGCTTATATGAGTAACTTGTGACTTTTTCTCCCATTAGCTTTTAATCCGCCTAATCATACGTGCTCATTTCAATTCAACTAAGTCAATCGATGTTTTTAGAAAAAGCTTCAAATTTGTAACTTGATTCTTTAAAGCGAGATTTTTCTGTTCTTAATAAATTCGAAAGTTAAAATGCCAAAGAAGCATGAATGAAATATGAATGCAAAAATGCATGAATATTAAAATTATGCCAATGAAGCATACATTTGAGTATATGGAGCAAGTAAAAGATGTGTCGTGATATCCCACTCCGCTAACCACGAGGTGGGGGTTCAAACTAAGACATCTTTACTTCTAGGGATTTGGTGTGTTGTGATATCTCACTTGGAAGAAAGGTCTAGGTGAGGGTTCAAACTAAGACACCGATTTCCCACTACGCTAGCAACGGGGTGGGTTTTCAAACTAAGAACACCGGACGTTGGTTGTGATATCCTACTAGGGAGCGAGGCCTAGGTAGGTGTTCAAACTAAGCAACGCATTCCTAGCTTTAAGAACTTGTAACTCAAAAAAAAAAATAAAAAAAATAATAATAATAATAATAATAATTTTGAAGTTCTATAAAGTCAAGTTGCAAAGTCTTAATAAATTGTTGCTTTGAGTCACGATTCATTTTGTGACTATGAGAATAAGTTGATCTATGGTTGAGTTAAATCAAGCACACACACGTAATCATTTATCCATGTCGGGAGTTCAAAAGTTCACAAGTCATAAGTATGAGGGCTTTACACCTAAACTTATATCGACAATGATCTCGTTTAATTGCTTGGCTTAAAGACTAGTGAAAAATCGGGGACGATGAACTTTACCGTAAGGACATCCGTAGATCACTCTATGGACGTTTCTCACTCTATGATCCCATTGTGAGTTAAATAAGAAAGACAAACCATTCAAAAATCCAAAAAAAATTAGAGTAGTCAATGTACATACAAAATAATGGTGTTAATCGGGATTTGTCGAAGCTATTGATTCTTTCCTTTGACAAACACTTTGCTACTTTTCAAAGTTATTAGTCGGAGGGGGTCAAGAGTCTTAGTTTTCGTAAATGCTTACTTCATAGCATTGCGTGAGGACACGGCAATACCTTAGTATGGGGGATTTTGGTATGTGCTTAAATACACATACCTTTTACCTTTAAAAACGAGCTGAAATAACCAAAAACGGACTTAAAATGCCAAAGATACGCTTGTTTTGCTAAATGTATTGTGCAGGAACGGATAACCAAGAAAAGGACGAAAAACAAAGCCAAAACGACAAAACCGGACTCGGAATGGAAAAGCTGTGAAGGACAAAGCCAAAGCAAAGCCAAAGACCAGAAAAGTCAAAGTCAAAGTCAACTCAACAAATTAACAGTCAAAACCGGAGCCGTAATTGAAGAATACTATTGGTTGCAATCTCAACCCATCTGATGGGCCGGGAAAGCCCAATAGTATATTAATGAAGACTGTGAAGACCAAATGGGCCCTCAATCAATGACAACAGCCCATTTGTGTGCATTTGACAGAGACTATGAAGACTTTGAAGGCCCGATCCTAGCCCTTGAACAAGCCAATCTCAGCCATTGTACACACAAAACCCACCCAAACCTTATTGGGCCTTAAAAAGCCCAATAACATAAGCCCAATACAAGCCCACAAACCCTTATTGGGCCCAAGCACACCCAGTTGGGCCCAATACATAACCCAAGCCCAGACCCTGGCCCAAAAACAATTTTTATAAAACCTTAGGGACTTAAATTGTCAATTCTGAAAATTGTTTTATAAAAGAAAATGGTTTAAAACAAAGAGGGACTGAAATTGCATTTTTACAAACTGTTTTCCCCTTTTAAAATACCAAGGGCTGAAACTGCCAAGTCATGAATCCTTTTATATCTTTGTTTCAATAAACCACATGGGCCATTTGTGCCATTTCCGAAACTTACTTATAACTAACAAAGAAAAGAATAAAAAGAGTGGCAAGAATGTGAAACTTCGGGGTTTCTTTTTGGGCAAGTGAAACTTTTTAAAAACTGTTAGCCAATAACAGCCTCTCTTCTTCCCTCTTTCCCGCCACCACCTAAAAAACTCCACCATCACATGACCAGCTCCAACCCTTTACCCAAACCAATCCTTTACCCGGTTTAAACCTAAACCCACACCCACTAACTTGTTTAAATGCCACGCTGGCAATCCCCCCTCCCCCCAAGGTAAATCAATGGCGGATTGAGCATTTAGAAGTAGCACAAAAGAAATGGAGGGCTAGGATTGGAAGCTGAGGCTTCACTCACACAAGAAACACAAAGATAGAAGCTGTGAAGACCTTGGACTTCTATAAAAGCAAGAAAACACAATGCCGAACCACACCTTAGTTTGAGTTTAGCTTTTCTTAATTAATTTTTAATCCACTTGTAATTTAAGTTTCCAGCTTGCTTTTTAAGTGTAATGTTACTGTTTTAAAAGTTTAATTCAAGTTTTAAAGTTGATACTAAGTTTCTTGTGATTTTCAATATTATTCGTCTTTTAAATTCTTTGTTAATCTTGAGAAAATTGTAGTTACTTGTTTCTTTTTAACTATACTGTCACTAACATCAAGTTACCTTAATTATTTTTAAGTATAATCAAGTTAAAAAGTCATTCGGCTTATTTAAGGGGGTGTTTGGGAAAACCTCAAAATGGGTCAGTTTGGGTATGGAATGGGTCACAAGCACTCAGCCATTTTAGGCTGAGTGTGTGGGTTTAATTAAGCTAAAAAGAACCACAGATTTTAGTAAAAAAAATTGGTTTTTAAAGTCTCTTAAGTTTTGTCAAAAATTTGGTAAGAAAAAGCTCCCAACCCACTTAAGCTGCTTAGACAGCTTAAGCAGCTCATTTTTGAGCTTATTGTAGTCACAAAAGGGCCCCTTTAAAAGCCATGTTTTCTGTCCCTTTTACTTTGACCAAGTTTAAGTCAAATTTGGCTTTGCATTTTTTTTAGAACCCTCAAATTCAAGCCACAATTTCAGCAGCTTATATTGTTTCCTAAGCTCTCATCTTTTGAATATAAGCTCATTAGGCACCCCTTTGATTCTGTTTGTGTTTTGTTTTGGCTAATAAGCTCTTGAGGGCTTATTTTCATAAGCCCAAAAAGCCCCTAGCCACTGCCTGTTTTTCCCCTGGTGCTGAAACCAATATTCAGCACCCTTTAACTTGCTTATTTTGTATTAAGCCACTAGTTTCTTTTAGTTTTCTTTGTAGCTTATAGGTAGCCCTTTAAGCTCCCAAATAATTTTTTACATAATTCCCCTCTAGGTAGCTTATTTAGGCATCCAAAGTGCCCTTTTTCTTTTTTTTTACAATCAAGTCAATTTAGCTTTATTTGCCATATAGCTTATATAGGGCTTAAACTAAATAATTTAGTTATTTAGAACATCATCCCTCTTCACTATTTTATCTGCCACCCACATAAGATTTTAGCCTTATTTAGTTAGCTTTAAACTTCAAAGTCAAAAGCAAATAAGCTCATAAGCTAAAAAGCTACTGCAATGCCCCAAAAAGCTCATCTTATTCTAGTTATTAAAGTGGATGCAGCTAATGTGCCTTAGGAAAAATGTTGCCAATAACAGCCCTGAACAAGTTTCCTTTTTGACTTTTTGATAATAAGCTAGTAGGACCCTTCTTTGTAATCGGGTCCACCTCAGGGACCCGGCATTTGGGTGTAATTTTAACCTTTTGTAGTTACCCTATCTGTTATACCCTGTGTTTAGTTAGCTTGTTACCCTACCGTGTATTCCTATTGTCCTTTCACTGGTTAGTCCCTTAGGTTAACATTTATATAGTTTATTTAATTTAATAATTTAAATTAGTTTTAGATTTAATTAGTTTAAATTACTTTAATTCAAACAGTAAACTTTTAGGGCTTTTTATATTTTAGATTCCCAACTTTTTCTTTATTTTAATTTGATTTTTTTTAGATTTTTTGTAGTTAATTTTCTGTCTTTTTATATTTAAATTAGTTTTACTTAGGTGTTTAATCGTTAAAAATCTCAAAAAAATACAAAATTAACAAAAATTTATTTTTCTTTTTTAGAAAATTTTTCTTTAATCAAATTCGTTTGTAGGAAAAATTAATAAAACCTTGTGTAGGGTGAATTTTTGCTTAAAATATACAGTACCGGGCACCTTTTACGAGCCCGAATTTCGTTTCTTACCGTTTTTTTCGTTTGTAGAACTCCGATTTTGAAATTTTTTACATTTTCTTTTAAGTTAGAATATTTTTAATTTATTTAAATTTTAAAATTAATTTTATGACTTTATTTTTGTAATTTTTAGTTTTAGCTTGCGATTTAATTCCCGGTAGTCTATAATTGCATGTTTAATTTAGTTTGTTAGTTTTAATTAATTTAGTTAATTATTTTTAGCCTAATTACATTCCCCGTAGATTTCTTAGGATTTTCATTGCCATTATTTATGCTCCCGTAGTTTAGGATTTATCCGTATAACTATTTTTGTTCCCCGTAGTATATTTAAGATTCCCAATTTCCACTGCTTGTTCCCCGTAGAATAATTTTAGTTTTCTTTAATTAATTTTAGTTTATCTAGTTAAAAATCAAAATCATTTCTCAATTCAAAACCATCAATTCATTCGTATCGATTTACCATTCCAGCCTCGTTGGGGATTTACGACCCGAGAAAACTCTATACTACTTCTCGGTATCATTGACTCTGCTTTTAAACTATTCTTACTATATATTTGATATTTTATTATATTGTATATATTTTAAGGTGTAGTCTGAGCGGATCAAATTTCAAGAGAAATCGAGTGGTTTTCTAGTTTAGCAAAACTCTTTAAAAGCTTATTATGAACTTCTTTGTTAACAGATTCAGTTTGTTTTCGAAAGCATTTTTTTCAAGACATTCACAATCTTTGACTTTATGAAGATACATTTCATGTCAATTTCCGCATAAGCATTTAAAATCATGACAGAGAATGCAAATATGAACATGTAACATCCTCTAGACCATACACCTCGAGAAGTAGAATCATATATGATTGAAAAATCAGCCTTTTTCAGATTTAAGTTTCGTCACACCACTTTTCAAGGGATTTAACGTACTCTAATCTTCATGCATTTCCTGTTTTAAGTTCATGTTAAAACGAAAACTATCAATTTGAGTTTGTATGGAAAGAGGCATTAATAAGGTTTTATCAAAACTTTCCATATCTTCAGCATTGGCACCCGAGAAATAATCACTAGTATGTTTAAACCAAGCTTGATCAACAATTTCTCTAAATGTTGATGTTAATGTCATGTCGTTAAAAACTTGTCTACTTTTACTAATGGATTTCGAAACGGTAGAAAGGCAACGTTTTTAGCAATGTTAAGTTTGTTCTAACAAACGATTTTCTCCACATTGTCCTCCTAATACTTTTGCTCGATCCAACTGATAAAAGATACTCCAGTGAGGGTGCTTTTGAAAATTTCGTAAAGACTATTATGTCTTGTGTAATCATAGTGCTTCAATAATCTTTATTCAATTTGATCTAACTCATCATTAGCAAGAGTCCTGGTCTCTTCCCTATTGGGTGCAAATCTGATTGCAAGATTAGAAGTATCCATATGGGATCTCATACCACAGGGCATATCAGAAAGAGCTATTCTGGAGGTACCATGGATTAGGCAAGAGGTAGGGACCTACCATTATATGTCGATCATTGGGTGCTCACAGATGAATGTTCTGAATTGGACTAATAACTAGTATAAATAATTTCATTTCAAAAACTTTAAATGTTTTTGTCCATTCAATCATCTTGTCAATATCTTTCTCTTCCTTAACCTATAAAAGCCGAAATGACCTTGTTTACTCTTGAGATAACTTCCACATCCATTGTGACAATTGTACAAAAGACGCATTTGACTACATCATTGTGTATTCTGATTGAGAACAGAAATTTCAATAGGCTTTTGTTTTCAAACCTTCTTTTAATTTCAATGTCTTATAGCTTTAATAATCCTAAGTAATCATTTAACATTGTTGAAGTATTTTCCATAATCAAAATCCGTCCGTCATTAAGGCTATGTACTTCTCAATTCCATTCTGTTTGTTCTGAAGTGCAATAATACAACTATCCCCGACAACTAGTAGCCTCCCCCAGAGCCCTACTAGTCTTATCAAGGTTAGTTTTGCACTCCTCTAGTTCTTGAGTCAATGATGCATTTGCTTTCTTTAATTGCTTTAAAAAAATTTTGTTTTCCTCAGTATCAAGAGTTAAATTTGCAATTAAATTAGCAAGCAAGCGAAGTCACGACTCATGCAGACATTCTGGAGCAATTTTGGTCAACCTATTTAGTCATTATTACATATATTTTGATGAAATAGGAGTGACATTGCTATCATCCTTCTTTCCAAAACATATAGTGTCATTAATGGATTCAGGTTGCTCAGAATGTCGTCTTTCATTTGTAAACACATTATTTTCATCATGGTTTTGTACCTGTTCCAATGGCTAATCAATAGACTGGATTCCTTCAGGTAATACCTCCAGAATTATTGCATAAAACTTTAATATTCTTCCAATTCCTTTCATCAATCTCTTCATCCGTGTCCTACCCATCAGCTTGCTCAGCTTACAATGGAAACACCTGTTCAGGCTTGTTTGCTCATCATCATCTTTTCCTTGTGATACGAGTAGTTCTTTAACTTAAATCACCTTTTGGCTTCCTGCATTCCTTTGCATAGTGGCCAAATCCCTTCAGATAAAGCACTGTATCCCTGCTTGGTTGCACACCGGACTGCCTAAATTTTTCCCTAATCCAACAACTGTTATTTCCCTTTGATTCCCAAACTACCTAACAACAGGAATTTCGTTGTTATAACCTTGGTGTGGTATCAATTCACAGATCTTGTTCCTGGATTTTTGAAGAAGTTCAAAGGTTGTTGTTGGTAGGTTTGTAGAGCCTTTTGAAATACTTTGTAAGGAGTGCCAAATTCTTTTGCATATCCTTATCTCTCTGAGCATGTTCAGGATCACTGTCTTCTTCAGACACTGACTCAGATTGAGGTGTAACTGGTTTGGCGATCTCTTTGCCTTTGTGTCTGGTAGATGCACTAGGTCTTGTAGAAGATGATGTTGCATTAGATCTTTGAGGTTTTGGTGCTTGATAGTAATTATCTGAATATGGTTGAGCAGCCGCAAGAAGTGCTAATGGATTTGCACTTTTGGCTATTCTCTCAGCACGGATATCATTGACTTTATTTTGATACTGCTTCATAATGTCAAAAAAGTGTGTGATATGAATGGTGGTCTCTTTTCTTTTGATTGCTTGACAACCGTCACAAATCTTGACCATTCTGGTTGAAGTTGTTGAAGAAATTGAACGTTCACTTGCATTGTAGTAACTTGCAAGTTGTTCCTTGTCAACTCATTCATCAGTTTATAAAACCGTGAGTAATACGACTCCATTGATTCTCCATCTCGAGAAGTAAACTTCCAAAATCCCGAGAATAGAATTTGTCTTTTACATCTTGTACCTATCAATGATTCACCCTGTTGCAAGCCTTTTCAATGGCTATCCACATCTCGATACGCTGGTTTTACAATAGCATCAAACAGTGGGAGATAGATATCATCTCCAATACCAGTTAAAAGCAAGAAAATTGCTTCTTTTTCAGACAGAAAGTGTTCTTTGTTCTCTGGAGTCATGTTCAATACTGTTTTAATTGTTGTATGTTGTTGTATTGCAGGATTACCTTCCGTTGCAGCAACAGCTTGAACTAGTACAGTAGATGCAACGTAGGGGAACCATTATAGTATTGCATTTTCACAGTCCCTCACCAGTTGGTTTTCGTGTCAAAGTACCATAGAAAACGTTGATCCTCCATGATGAAAATATCTTCCTGTCCACTTTGGTGGAGGATCGTATCTTTTGAACCTACTGAGTCATGATATTATTGTGCATTTGACTATCTGTTGAGGATGTGTTGACTGGAGTAGACATGATGAATGAATGAATATGTATTATGAAGTGTGAAAGTTGTTGGATCTTAAGTGGATATGATGTGATTGAAGTTGTGGTCTTGTATGCAATTCACGTTCACGGGATTTTACACGTCTATGATTAAAACCGATAAGTAAATTAACGGGATTTTACAAAATCAATAGACAAACCGTGAATGAATAATCGATTGATGTTAATGTGTGTTTGTTGAATGATTAGTCCTTTTAAGTCCTTTGTTTGTTGTTTGATTTGATGTTTTGTTATGTTTAGACAATGATTAATAGATTCCCAAATTCGGTCAAATACCACCTGATGGACAAAACGCAGTGTCTTTAGTCAAAACGCAGTGAAGAGCCTTAGGCAAAACGCAGTCAAATCTTGAGGCAAAACGCAATGAGACAAAACGCAACCTTGAGACAAAACGCAATGAGCAAAACGCAACCTTCTAGGCAAAACGCAATGAGCAAAACGCAACCTTGAGACAAAACGCAATGAGCAAAACGCAACCTTCTAGGCAAAACGCAATGAGCAAAACGCAACCTTCTAGGCAAAACGCAAGATTTGTTGCGATTTGGGCAGCATAACGTTGAGATTTACTTTGATAAAGGGTCTTCAGTAGGCAAAACGCAATGACCAAAACGCAATGAGAGCAAAACGCAATGAAGAGCAAAACGCAATGACCAAAACACAATGAAAGCAAAACGCAATGACCAAAATGCAGTGAGAGCAAAACGCAATGACCAAAACGCAACAAGATAGAGACAACCCTTTCATTAGACCAAAAGCAGGCCAAGAAAAAATCTTCAAACTTTCTTGAAAGCTACGAAATGATATTAAAACCACCTAGTAATGATGCAAGGGATAGATCTAAGCTCGAAAGTACAAATCTTTAACACTTTTAACCACAAACAAAGATCAAATCTTGATTTTTCTTGCAATATTTTTCGAAAAAAAAACAAGTCACGAATTTGATCTCGTTTTTAACCACAAATGAATCACGAATCCACCCTTAAAGCTCTGGTACCAATTGTAGGATCCTCCCGTTAACACTTACACTCATATAACAAACACGAATCTATCAAGAAAATAGATCAAGAAAGTGAGATTAATTCCAGAGAGAGAAAGAAAGAGAGATAAGATGGGAGAGAAAATAGAAAAGATGAAATGTTTATTATGAAATCAACTAACTTTTCCAAAGAGGAAAAGTTTACTTATTATACCTCGACACATTAAGTGACTCCGGATATTTAACTAGGGACCACTGTGCTCGGGTTTTGCTTAGGAATAAACCCGAAACGTATACAATATTAGAATTACCTATCGACCCGAATCCCGATACTTTTCCTATTACAAAACGTAACTAATTGATTGAACGAATGACTAAAATACATAATGGACGACTTCATGTCCGACTCAATATTTGAGGCTAACAAATTACAAATTAAAACCAATGGAAGATGTACATTCTTTAAATCATCTATGTATATTAAAGAAAACTTAAGAAATATGGTCTAGAAGATTCTAAACCAATGAAAACTCACATGTCCTCCGATACTAAACTTATGAAAGATGAAGAGTGTGAGTCGGTAGATAGCACCAAGTATCAAGGCATGATAGGTAGTCTATTATACCTAATGACAAGTAGGCCCGATAGTCATGTTAAGTTGTCTGCCCTTGTGTCCTTTTTCAAGAGGATCCCAAAAACCTCTTCACACTTGAAGCGTTAAAAACGTAAATTCCGATACATTAAAGGCACTAAGCACTTAGGATTATGGTATCCTAAAGGACCGGGCAAAGAAACCGTAGTATACTGCTGACATCTGATCATGCATGAATTATTGGTCGAAAGAGCACTAGCGTATTATGTACGTTCGTCTAGGGAAGTTGTTTGACATCTTGGTTTTCTAAGAAACACTACTGCTCTTTCTATATCCACTACCGAAGAGCCGAATACGTAAGCGCCGAAAAGGCCATGTCACAAGCACTAATGTGATAAACAAGCTCTCATACGACTACGACGCAGCGACTCGAACGATTTTCCCATCATGTTCGACAACACAGGTTGCATGACCTTAAGCAAAACCCGTTGCAACATTCTCGTACCAAAACAATGAAATACGTCATCCACTTTCTTCGTGATTGATATGCAGTTTTATATACCTAAAATATATCACAATATAATATAAACCTAAGAGCAATTAAGAAAATTACCAAGTTACCCTCGATAAAATTCACTCTCAAAAATATATATAATATGATATTTAACCGGGTAATATGATCACCCCTGGTCGTTTCCTCCACCAACGACTATGAAATTAAAACCCTTGTTTTAAGCTTGGATTCTGATTTGAATAAGCAAATGGATGATTTGATAATCTAAAGCAACAATTAAAATGGACAATTAAAAACAATTAAACAATTAAACTAATACGGGAAAATCAAATAAAACGACAATTAAGCAAGTAAAACAAATTTAACCCCGTAAAAATGAAACAAAAATTCTAAACCTAGAATAGGGACAAAAGAAAATTTAGAAAAAGAGAAAAACATATTTTTTTGATATGTTTTGAATTTATTATGAATTAAAGACAAATTTAATCTAATTAGAATCATAAAAATAGCAATTAAGTACGTAAAACTTTGGAAAAAGATTTTTAAGCTAAGAAAAGTCTAAAATATTTATAAAAGTCAAGAAAAAACTATTTTTAACTATTTTTATTAATTAAAATCCTATTTTAAAATTTTTAAAATAAAATCTCAAAAATAGAATTTATACTAAAAATGTAAAAAGATTTAGACTGGATGTAAACCTAAAGCTGTTTTTTATAAACTAAAAACTAATTTTTTGTATTTTTTCTGAAACATTTTTTCTATATTTTTATTGATTTTATAAGATTTTAACTTTCAAAAATTGATTAAAAATAAAATTTAAGCTGGAAAAATATCTAAAAAAATTCAGTGGTAAAATCCTAAACACTCAGCAGGAACATGACAATGAAAAAAATAAGAAAAAAACTCAAATAGCTTAACGAATTAGAGGCCCTCCGAATGAGCTATAAAAGCCTATACGGGCTTTAATAATAAAAAGGAAAATGAAACGTGGTACTAGTATTAGAATGTTAGAGATAGAATGGATGAGCTATTGTAAGCAAACAGGTTAAGGCGTATGTGTTGTGTGTGGAGGTTCGTGGGTTCGAGTGTGGGCAAACCCCTTTTGCTATTTCTTTAATTTTTTTGACTTTTAACAGAAAACTAAAGTCCTAAGGAACTTAAAAGGACACTAAAATAAGCTATTTTAATAAAATGGACTTAAGCTAAAACTAACTAATAAGCTCTAAAACAGCTTATCAAAGCTGTTGTCACAGAAAGTGGTGTTTTGACTATGGTTTATAAAACCAGCACTAAAATCTCAAATTAGCTTAATTTGAATAAAGAAAAAGGTTCTAGATAGCTTAATAGATTTTGCTTAAACAAAAAAGAAAAGAAATAGAGCTTAAAGTACTTAAAAGACCACTGAAATTTAGATGAAAGTGACAATACTCATGAAACTATTCAATAAGCCCCCAAAACACAAAATAGCTCAAATGATCAAAAAGCAAAGACAGTCAAAATGAAGCATGTGTTAAACTTGAACAAACAACTTATAAGCACTAATTTTAAGCAAATAAACTCCTACTACTTCAGCTAGAATCTAAAATTTAAAAGCTAAATTTCTATGCTAACTGTTTTTTAGGCTTTTTGACTTTTTTGTGACTTTTGACAGCTTTTTAAACTAGGTAAATAAGCTAAAAAAATGCAATTTAAGACTTAATCTATAATAAGCTATAACTAAACCAAATCCTACTTAAATTTTAGAACCTAAGACCTATTTTTACTTAACTAAGAACTAAGCTAAAAGTAACAGTACTAACTTTTTGTTAGTACTGCTGGTGCACTTTGCACAAGTGCAAACTAAGTAGTGCAGGTTTATAGAGTGTGTAATTAAAAGGCAAGCAAGATCTAAGCCTTTGAGGGCTTAGATCAAATTTTAACAAGCTAGAGGTCTAGGACAAAATTCCCTGGTACAGGAATACAAATTAATCCATAACTTTTTTATATTCTAAAAAACTAACTTTAAAAACTCTATTCCTACTGTTTGTTATTGAAATCCAAGCTAACTTGAATGAAATACTCAAAACCTTTTGACTTTATGAGGCCAACTTACTTATGCCAAACACCCCTTTAAAGTGATGACAGGCCTAGAAATGCTCTTAAATTGAAAACTAATTAAGAAAACTTGATTACCAGACATTAACTAGCTTAATTCAACCTTACTTAACACAAATTAACAACTACTTTAAGCTAGAATTAAGTTCTATTTTATAACTCCTTATTTTTGGATTTTTATGGTTTAATGACAAGTTATATAGAAAACTATGATCTAACTTATTAAAAGCAAAAACAGATAAACTAACATGATTATTAAGCTAGAATAAACACAAATAAGCACTAATAAGGAAATTAAAATAAGATGCAAGAAAGCGATCTAAGTTTAGAAAGTAATTAAACTAATTATTAAAGTAGGAAATTAAAGAAAAACTTACAAAGCTCCTCTAGCTAAACAAGATGACCATTTAAGGCAGCTACAAGCTCCCTAGCTTATTAATAAGCTAGGGTATAAGTCCTTGGGGATCCTTCCATTTTAGATCCCCCTTACCATAAGCTAATAAATCTAAATCCAAAGGTTAATAGAATTTAAGCTGATTTAATAGGTAGTTAAGGTAAGATTAAGGATAGTTGAGCTCAATTTTAAGCTTATAGAACTAGAAAGAGCTTATTGAGTTGCCTTATAGGATCTAAGCTAGATTTAATAGAAAATGAGAGCTTATTTGGTAAAACAAGAGAGTTAAAAAGAGATTTAAATCAACTGTATTTCATTAATAAAAGCTTGTTACAATACTTGAAAGAGAATTACAATGATAAAAGAGAAAATTAAGCTAAAAGTTGAAATTAAGCTAAAATCTATCCTAAAAAGCTATCGTGTGATGTGTGAAGAGGAGCCAAATTTATAGGTACTGAAAGAAGCTTCTAGGAGCCTGAGCCATTCCCCCGCTCCTTTAAATCACCACCTTCCATTTATCCAATCATTTGAGAATGATTTGTAGCCGTTTGATCAACCTTGGGATTCACATGGATTGCCAAGCTGGCATTCCATGATGTGACGTTTGTGTTAGTTTGCTGAGTGAAACCAATGCAAAATCTTCATTCCATTGTGCTTTCTCATAGCCACGCCTCTTGATTGCTTAATGAGATCACTTGATTTGACTAAACTCTCCCTGCCATCTTGTAAACGAGCTCTTGAATTGACTTAATCACCCTTTAATTTGGATTTGCCCCTTGTTTTACCCATGGTTAATGTTGGGGACGATGGGTGAATAGTAAATGGGATTCGTGCGTTTTTTATAACTGAAAACGGGTAAATTCAGTTTGAAGTTTGGGGAGTTGGCAATTTGAGTCCCTCTCTTTCTTTTTACTCATTTTAGTTATAAAAGGAGTTTTAGAAATTGCAAAACTGGTCCTTGTGGTTTATGAAAAAGGAATTGGCTAGGGTGTTTTAGGGCTGAGTCAGGAATCCGGGTGAGGGGTTTTTGGGCCCCATTAAATTTTTAAGGCCAATAAGAGGTGAGGGGCTATTTTTGACTTTAGTGAAACTTGAGGGAGACAAATGGAATATTTTTAGGCCTTGTTGCCTTTATTGCCGATGATTGACTAGAGTAGACTGAGGGTTTGACTTTTCCTGGCTTTGCTTCCGGATTTTGTTTACTCTTCTGTTCTCGTGTCCGTGCTTGCCCGTTTTTGACTGTTTTGGGTTTAATTGGGTTATTTTAGGTACAAATAGATATGTGTATTTAACACTTATCAAAATACCCCAAATAAACGATTGTGTGCCTCTAGAACGCAATATCACATGCCTTCTTACCAAATACCTCGAAAACTTCCCAAACTAAACCTTTTGAAAAGTACAAAGATTTTTGGAGAGGGAGATAAAGAGATCACATGTTATAAAACACCCGAATTCCCATTTTTCAATATTTTTATCCCTCTTTTTATTATTTTTTCTTTGATAATTAAATCTAACATAACTTAATTGTGGTTAACATAAATGTATTTTTTTCATTACCTCATTGGTAACTTTGAGGATCATAGAACAAAAAGCACAATTAAGTGTCTAAAAAATAACTTCATCATCCCCGATTTTTTTACTTTCCCATGCTAAGCTTAAAAAACAAACATTTCAATTACAAGTCATGACACTAACACTAATATCATAAATACTAATATGTACTTACTTTTCCTCCCGCAAATCCTACTTTTGTATCTCCAGATTTTAACTTAGAGTCATTACCCGAAGGCTCTTTTAAGACTTTTGTTTGATATTTATTAAATCCAAAAATAAAGCGTAGTACGGTTAAGAACACAATAAATACTCCTACCTTTTTTTCAAAAGATCAAATGTCATCAAGATTAAAGTCCACATCGATGCAACCAAAATTTGGCTTTTATTAGGCTACTTAAGCAAGGCACCATTCATGTCATATACCCGTAAGGCTCTTTAAGACATGAATGGACCAATCTTATTTGCACCATATACCCTTTATGCTCTTAAGCACAAATAAAACAAAAAATAAGCAACATTATTATGACCTCTTTCCTATTAGAAGGCTACAACATCCGGCCACAGTGCCTCCGACAAGATGTAGCCAAACATATTTTGACTTTCGGTAACTTCCTCCGAACATTTTAGAAGCTGTAATCATCTGTTTGTGAGCCGATCAAGATACAATATACATTTATCAGTCTCGAATTATTAATGAATTCCTACTTATCCCTATACCTACATAAAGGCACTTATAAGGCATAACAAAAAATTTCTTTGTATGATTAAATATAATATCCTATTTATGTATTCCTGATGTAACTCATCCTAATTAATAAAGGAACTAAAAAAACATCTAATTAGCTAATTTATTAACCAAAAAACCAATACAACTCTATTTATTAAAATTTATATAGAGGTAAACAACTAAAGGGAGAAAAAGGCCACAATTAAAACTTATGACTTGAAAGAAAACCTACATTCTACGTTAAACATCATGAACTTTATAAATAACACTATCATTTCTCGTTCTTATCTTACTCAATTTAAAATCCTAAGAAAGAAATTCGCGAACACTTAGCCATATAAAATCCAACTCGGCATATTTAAAATCTACTTGAGATTAGCACAAGCCTTCATTTACTAATGATTCAAGTCTAGCATGTTTAAAGTCTACATGAGACTAGCACAAACTATCATCATTAATTGTGTAAGGAGAAAAGCTAGAACTCTACACGTATGATCGGAGTCAAAAATTAACTTCATATTCTTACCAACAAAAAACTACATTTGTGTCTTACTTAACACATTTTTTTTTAATTTAGAACTTAAAATTTAATTTAATTTTTTTTATTAAATTTTTGCTATTTTTGTGGAAAACAGGAACGTGATAAACAAAACAAATAGCAAGCAACAATCTAATCGATAGATTCCTTCCTCTTCCACAAACTAAAATAAACATTGTCCTCAATGTTTGAAAGTCGGGTCTCTCGAAAATCAAGCCGTTTATGAAGTATGCAAAGATAAACGTGAATCGATCATGATGAAAGGATATCGGATCTCCCCAAACTAATTTCACACAAAGGATAAGAAGCTCGAGTAGAACGGGACAAATCAACCGGACACGAGAGGCTTTCAAAAATTTGTTGGGAGAATCCTGAAAAAATCACAATCAATCAAACAACAAACAGTGAGAAATCGGAAAGAGGTACAAAACCTCACTCAACACAACAATTAGACTAGAAAATAGAAAGGAAATAGAAATAAGCATAGGGGTGAACTCCCACGAGCGCTTGTTTTTTTGATACACCGAGTCGCAAGCTCGACTCGATCCCTGAATATTAGTTATCCTTAGGGAAGGTTTTAAGAGTCGGGATAACCAATGTTTGGTGGTATCCCCTGACATATAGTGCTTAAGACGGTGGAAATGACTTTTAAATTTGTGAACCATCGCAATAGACAACTCTGGTAAAGTTGCCATAAGGATAAACATCGTGTGAATGTGAAAGGTCCGTACCATCTTGATTTCAGCTTTCATGGAGAAAAACTTTAATCAGGAGTAAAAGCCAGACTTGATCACCAACATTTGAAAGATTCAGTTCTTTATCTTGGAATCGTAGTAGTTTCTTTGTCTTCCTCCTTGTAGATTAGCGAATTCTCGTAAGCTTGGATCACGAAGCTCACTAAGTTCAATAGAGTTGGAGCTTTCGAATGATCGCAGCGGGCAGTCTTTAAATCGATAGTTGGCATGCTAAGTAGCCCAATAAGCCATTTGGTTTAATTCAACTGGTAAATGACATTGCTTTTCCGAAAAACTAACTTGTATGGAGTTCACCAATTGGAGTTATTGTAATCGTTCCTAACAGCCCCAAATGCATCATCAACATTGTCGACCATGAGGCACGGTTTTCCCTCGACCGCCTCTCCAAAATTCCTTTGAGACCTCAATCGAACTTCAACTTTACCACTTCGTTAGATGGGTGGTATAGGATCGAAAGATGATGGGTGACACTATATTTTGACATGACTCTTGCAAACTTATCGTTACAAAAATAGGTCCCACGATCGCTTATAATTGCTCTAGGAGCACCGAATCGAGAAAAAAGGGATTTTAAGAATTAACTAACAACTCTAGCATCGTTGGTGTGGAGCGCTTTTCTTCAACCCATTTGGAAGGTAATCGACGGCTACCAGAATATATTTGTTTCCACTAGACGACTGAAAAGGTCCCATAAATCGATACCCATAACATCAAAATATCACGAAATTTGGATTGCATTTGAGGCATCTCATCACGTTGAGAGATTTACCTAGCCTTTGAACATCATCACAAGATTTGATCAATTCGTAAGCATCCTTATAAATTGTAGGCCAAAAGAATCCGGCGTCAAATACTTTCTGAGCTGTGATGTTGGCACTGTGATGGCCCCCGGTGGGTCCTTCATGGCAAGCCTTGAGGATTTCAAGAGCTTCTTGGCCAAATACACATCTACGGATGATTTGGTCCGCACATGTACGAAAGAGATAGGGATCATCCCAAAAGTAATGCTTCACATCTTTGAAAAACTTTTTCTTTTGTTGACTCGTCATTCCTTTGACTAGAAAATTTCCCGCATGGTAGTTTGCTATATCGGCAAACCACGGGGTATTTTGGTCATCATGAGAAGTCACCATATTCAATGTTTCAAGAGGAAAAGTCTCGGTAATCTCTTTTGGATCAAAAACATTTTCGTAAGGGTTTTCAAGACGAGAGAGGTGATCGGCTGCATAGTTTTCAGCTCCCTTGGTATCAATTACTGAGAAATCGAATTCTTGAAGAAGTAAGATCCATCTAAGCAATCTTGCTTTGGCGTCTTTCTTGTTGAAGAGATATTTCAATGCGGAGTGGTCCGTGTAAACAACACTCTTGTTCATGATTAGATATGATCGAAACTTCTCAAAAGCGTAAACAACTGCAAGCATCTCTTTTTCCGTTGTTGTGTAGTTTGTTTCTGCTTCGGTCATGGTCTTACTAGCGTAGTGAATTGGTCAGAAATGCTTCTCAATTCTTTGTCCTAGGACCGCACCTATTGCATAATCACTTGCATCGCACATGATTTCAAAAGGTTGGTCCTAATTCGGAGCAATGAGAATTGGAGCTTCGGTTAACTTCTTTTTCAATGTTTGAAAGGCAAGAATGCAATCTTCCGAGAAAATGAAAGGAGTGTTCTTCTCTAAGAGATGGGTCATGGGTCGAGAGATTTTGGAAAAGTCTTTGATAAATCTTCGATAGAATCCAGCATGCCCGAGAAAACTTCTAATTCCTTTAACGGTCGTTGGGTGAGGAAGCTTTGAAATTACATCAACTTTGGCCTTATCGACTTCAATTCCTTTTCTAGAGATCTTATGTCCTAAAACAATGCCTTCTTTAACCATGAAATGGCTCTTTTCCCAATTTAGTGCTAATTTGGTGTCTTCACACCGTTTGAGCATTTTGTCTAAATTAGCAAGACACGAGGAAAAAGAATCTCCAAAAACTGAAAAATCGTCCATAAAAACCTCCATCGTTTTTTCTATCATGTCGTGAAAAATGGCCATCATACAACGTTGAAAAGTTCCGGGTGCATTGCACAAACCGAATGGCATACGACGGTACGCGAAAGTTCCGTATGGGCACGTGAAAGTAGTTTTCTCTTGATCTTTAGGTCAATTGTATTGGAAATAACCTGCAGAAACCGTCGAGGAAACACTTAGTACTCATCGTTCCTTCCTGCCTAGATCTCTCACGCAATTGATCTGCAGTGAACGGTAAAGGGAAATGGTCTTTTCTTGTAGCTTCGTTCAACTTGCGATAATCTATGCATACTCTCCATCTTGTGACAAGTCTTGTCGGCACTAATTCGTTATCATCGTTGGTTACTATGGTCATTCCTCCTTTCTTTGGTACACAGTGTACTGGGCTTACCCAAGGACTATCCGAGATTGGGTAGATCAATCCAGCGTCAAGAAGTTTTTCAACCTCTTTTTTAATGCATCAAGAATTTTTTTTGGATTAACACCTTCATCTGATGTTGGACCTCTGGTTTCATAGTCATCTTCCATAAGAATTTTATGAGAACAAAATGTCCTGGGTTAATACCCTTAAATGTCCAGAGAGCTTCAAGCAGTTGCTTGCTTCGGGATTTTAAAACCTTTATGAGAGCGTAATTTCAGCATCGCTCAATCTTTGGCAAATTATAACAGGCAAACTGTTGTTATCTGCTTAAAATGCGTATATCGAGATGAGGCGGTAAGTCCGTAAGTATCAACATTAGGAGGTTCATCATCGATTGAAGATTCGGCATGATTTATAAACTTTAAGCTCTTTCCTGGATTTCTGGTAAGTAAATTTCTTGATTTAGTGAATGCGAAGGATCACTATTGGAAGAGATTCGGAGAAAGGAGAAGTCCCGCCCTCTAGGTCATAATAAGCTCATCAACTTCGCGTGAAGTTGGTCACGGCTATAGCAGAAAAGTATCAGCTCGTCCAAGAGTTAGAAAATCACTAATCCCCGAAAGAGTGAGAAGTTGGAAAAGATTTGAAACAATTCGGATCGTATCCGGGAGAAGGAATGCCATATGCAGAGACTGAGTCGGAAAAAAGATCTAAGACTTCTTGTGAGTAATCTTCACGATGTCATCATCCAATAAGGATCACTTTCTTCAACGATTCGAGATGGTTGTATGAAATAGAGGAGTATCACCACATTTAAGGTTCAAGATGATCATCATTTCTAAGCTTATCTTCTCTCCTTTCGTACACATCAATTAAAACAAGAAGCGGGTCCTAAAGAAAAGGTCTCCCGAGTACTAACGTACTCGAGGATCTTACTATGAAATCAAGGAACAATAAAGTCGGCCGGAAAAAAACTTTTCCCTACATTGACAAAAACATTCTCGGCTACACCGGTTGGTTTGGAAATTGTTCGGTCGACTAATTCTAACACCATCTTAGTATCATTTAGGCCCGGGAGTCCAACCTTTTTCCAAATGGAAAGAGGCATGAGATTTATGTTAGCACCTAAATCGGCTAGGGCTAAGCAATTATCAAACTCTGAAAAATCACATGGAATAAGAAATCGACCGGGATCACCTAGCTTTTCTGGAAGCTTTTTAAGGACAACCGCACTACAAATTTCATTTAAAGGTGTTGTTAGGCTCAATTTATTGAGTCGAACAAGGAAGTTCGGTCACTCTACGATGGAGCTTCGGTCTTTAATTAGTTAATGTTGTAATAGGATAATATCGGGAATCGGGCTCGATAGTTAATCTAATATTGTATATGTTTCGGGTTTAATCCCAATCAAAGCCCGAGCCCGGGTCCTAGTTAAATATCCCGCGCGTCACTTTTAAGTGTCGGGGTATATAAGGAACTTTTCCACTTGGAAAAGTAAGTTGTTCAAAATATCTAAGAAATATCTTTTCTCTTTTCTCTCATTTTTCTCTCTAGTTTCTCTTTCTAGAACAACTCTTTCTTTCTCCTTTCTAGTTCGATTTCGTGATCGATTGTATGAAGTGAAGTGTTATTGGGATCCTACAATTGGCATCAGAGCTACGTGTGGATTCGTGGTTGATTCGTATGGTTCAACAAGATCAAATTCGTGGGTCAAAAAGAAGTCAAAAGAAAAAAATCAAACCCGAATTTTTGTGCTTAGATGTGTGAATGTTTATGTTATTAAGCAAGATCTAGGCATACGGTAGCTAATTGTGCAAGAGAAATCAAGTTAAAAGGTCAAAAAGGGTGATTATAAGGCAATTTTTGGTGGAAAAAGTCGTATTTTTCTAGGTTGCGTTTTGTCAAACTGGAAAAGTTCTTGTTGCATTTTGACTTTTTCTTGTTGCGTTTTGACTTTTTCTTGTTGCGTTTTGATTTTCTTCATTGGATGCGTTTTGATCTTGGTTGCGTTTTTCCTAATTTGAAGACCTATATTGCGTTTTGACTAGGACAAACTCTGCCCAAATCAAAACTTCATTGCGTTTTGTCTCCAAGATTCATTGCGTTTTGACCAAGATTTATTGCGTTTTGACCAAGATTTATTGCGTTTTGACCAAAATTCATTGCGTTTTGACCAAAATTCATTGCGTTTTGACCAAATTTCATTGCGTTTTGACCAAATTTCATTGCGTTTTGACCAAAATTCATTGCGTTTTGACCAAATTTCATTGCGTTTTGACCAAATTTCATTGCGTTTTGACCAAATTCAACCAAGCGTAAATGCGTTTTGATAAAGTTCATTGCGTTTTGATTCAAAAGTCACTGCATTTTGGTTAAAGATAGCATTGCGTTTTGTCTAGGAAGGGGGGGGCTTGTGGTGAAGAAAGGGTTTCAGTAAAACAGCCATAACTTTTGATCCGTAAGTCGTTTCAGGCCCGTGACCTCTCAAATCGAAGAGAAAAACGAGACGGATCACGTTGTAGCCACCTTAGCTGGTTAAGGATTTTCGAAGGCCCAAAACCATTGTTTACTATGAGTTATTGACATTTTTTCAGTTTTTAGAATTTTGTGTTTAGACTTGATTTTGTTCTAGCTCACGCCCATCTGTAATTTAGGCCCTTTTCAGATTGTTGGAGCCAATTAAAAAACAATCTTCATGTATACCATAAGCCAGAAAATTATCTGTTTTTATACAATTAAATCATTGGCCGCTGATTCCGAATCAAATCATTCACGGTTTTCTATTGATTTTGTAAAATCCCGTTAATTCATTTATCGGTTTTAATCATAGACGTGTAAAATCCCGTGAACGTGAATTGCATACAAGACCACAATTTCAATCACATCATATCCACTTAAGATCCAACAAAATTTTCACACTTCATAATTCACGATAAAATGGGAACAAAGGTTACTTCATCTTCGGGTTCAGTGTTAGAGGAACCAGAGATACAGAAACTGCAGATGCAAGCAAAGATTTTCAAAGAAAACTCCTTGAACAAATTAAATGCACTTAAATCAACCACTCAACTTCTCGAAAGACAGAGTATATTGTATCAACAAGCTTTTGCACAACTCTTTGGTGATAGTGTCAGAACCTTCAAGTTTCAGTTATCTCAACACATGAATAACTTAGAAACACTTCTCAATGAAGAAACACTTCACGTATGGATTTCCAAATCGCTCTAAGTGGTGATCAAAGTACAGAGGTTTGAAAGGTTTATTAAACTCTGACTTGCTTAAAGCCTCTCGATATTTATTCTACAAGATATTTTTCATCAGATCGAGAAGTAAGAGAAAAGCGTATCAGAGAGATTACACTAAAAATGACACCTCCAAACATTCAAGGAAACTATCATCCCAGAACATGAACTCCATTGAGTCAATTATTAATAGAAAGAGCAAGTCATGAGGCAAGAGATATAAGATGACGATAAATTTTGAGTGAGTGAAGAAAATTGCAAAAAAAAAAAGATTCAATAGTGCAGGTTCAAGAGGTACAATCATCGGTTACAATTCAGTAGATGAAACAACAGTGGTTTTAATCAGAAGAAGAGATTGATAAGAAGAATTGGAAGCACATTATGGTTTCATGCAAAAATTCAGGAAGTCTTACCTTCAGAATCAAGGTCTACTGATACCCAATGGAACAGGTAGCAAAACAATGATGAAAAGAATTTGTTTTGCCAATGAAAAGACAACAATCTGAGAAAATGCTGGTAGGAAAGTGCTGATGAGCGTGCTGCGCATGCTAATTTTATTGCAAATTTATCTCTTGATACTGAGGAAAACAAAACTATTTTAAAGCAATTAAAGACAGCAAACAAACGCATCATTGACTCAAGAACTGGAAAAAAGGAGTGCATAACAAACCTGATGATACTAGTAGGTGCACTAGGGAGGCTACTGCAGTCAGGATAGTTGTCTGATTGCACTTCAGACCAAACAGACTGAGCTTGAGAAGTACACGGTCCTTAATGACAGAACGAGTGATTATAAAATACTTCAAACAAAGTTAAATGAAACTCTAGGACTATTAGCTTTAAAAGACATTGACATACAAGAGGGTTTAAAAACTAAAACCTATGAAATTTCAGTTGTCAATCAGAAACACGATGAACTAGTAAAAAAGAGTCTGTTAACTAGGTCACAATTTGAAGATCAACTCAAAGAGAAAAGTAAGGTTATATCCGGATTTAAAGGTTAAGGAAGGAAAAGGACTTGACACGATGATTGAAATGGACAAACAATAAAGTTTTTTTAAATGAAATTCTTTATAAACGCAATCAGAAATTCACGACCATTCACGCATGTTAGAACCCAAATGCGCAACATATAATGGGTAGAATCAACATTGCTAATCCTAAGTACCATCAAGATAGCCTCAACTAAAAAGCCTCGTTTGTTATGATATCCCATATGATACTTCTGATCCTGCAAAAGATTTTGCCCCAAATGTGGAAAGACAGTTGACGTCTTGAAAAGAGAGTAAGATCAAAATTGATAAAGACAAAGTGAAACATATGATTACAATAATCAAAATAGTCGTTATGGAAACTGTCGAAACACCATCCAAAACCTATCTTGATCAGTTGGAACGCGCTAAAGAAGTTAGGAAGACAATGTGGAGAAAAACGTTTAACAAAACAAAACCAAACATTGCTTAAAAACGTGTCCTTTCTACCCTTTCTAATCCATTAAGTAAAAGTAAAACAAGTTTAGAACAAAATACAAAAACCTTTATTCCATTTAGAACAATTTGTAAACAAACTTGGTCTAATCATACTAATAGTGCTTTTCCTAACCCAACTGCTAAGAGTGTGGAAGTTTTGATCAAAACCTTATTAATGCCTCTTTTAAACAAAACTATACTGGACAGTCATTTGTTTTGTCATGAACTAAAAAAGGAAATGCATGACGATTTGGAGTACGTTAAAATCCTAGAAAAGAGATTGACGAACATGAATCAGAAAAGGCTGATTTTTCAAACATAAAAGACTACTTCTCGAAGAGTGGAGGTCTAAAGATGTTACATGATCGTATTTGGCATTCTCTGTCTGATTTAAATTGCTAATACTGAATTGCATTGCTTATACTTTCATAAAGTCCAAAGAATGTGAATGTCTTGCAACAAAACTTATCTAAACAAACTGAATCTGTTAACAAAGAAGTTCATAATGGAAGTTGTTTAAAAGTTTTTCTAAACTTGAAAAACACTCTGGATTTCTCTCAGAACTTGCTTTTACAACACTGTAAAGAACAAATGAAAAATCAACTAAATCAGTTTTGCAAAGAAAACGGATCAATGTATTTCGAAAAAAACGTGAACAATATCATGAATACACAGATTTGAAAGCTCAAATGCAGAGACAAAACATAGCCATAAGTGAGTTAAAGAAACGTCATCGAGAACTGAAGGGAAAGTCTGTGAAACACATTTTATTAAAACCAACTGTTTGGTCGACAACCAAATGCTCAATCGAATGGCCAAAACCAACAGTTTTAGTAAACCGACTCATCCTTTTTCAAATTCTCTGAAATAGAAGTTTTCAAACAAAACAGTCGGTTAATAAAACTAATGTGTCGGATGGTTTGTTAAACAAGTCACTCAACAGAATTTGCCTCAGATTAGAAAACAAGCAGTTCGAAACACTAATGTGATTGCACCTGGCCCCTCTAGGAATAACCCAAAGCATGTGTCATTTCAGTTCCTAAAGAAGTTTTGTATGCTCAAATACATGGTTCATAACAACTACCGTAGAGAAGCTAAGAAAAGTGCAAACAACTTCAGAAGAACAAAGAAGTGAATGGAAAACCTAGTATGATTGATCCTGCTAGATTAACCCAACACTGCTAATGGTTGCAAAACCCAAAACCTAGAAATGCAAGCATCAATGAGTATTGTCGGGTTTCAAACAAAAGATGTTCACTTTAAAAGAACAAAGAAACATAAGCCTTTCCTTGAAGTTCAATGAATTGCAATGTCCTACATGCAAAAGTGCCTTACAGTGCAAATCAATGAGAATGCACATAGAATACCTCTCAAGGTTAAATCCTCATGCCTCTCATAGAATAAGGATGCAAATCCCATAAGACAACAAAGAGATATATGCCTGTAAAAAGAAAAGTCAAGTGCATCTAAGAAACCAGAAAGACAGATCCCAACAGGACATAGGTCTCAAACAAAAAGACGAACCACTTGTCCCTGGAAAACAATGAAGCCTAGATCTCGTCTAGGTGGAAACCCATACGGGAAGAAATCTTTATAAGGTCGTCTTAGGTGGATTCCCCACAGGAAATATAGTTACCAACCTTCAACAGGCAAGTTGACAGTGAACCCGAACCCAGCGGCATTGATTCAAGAGTAGATATCCCTCATATTCTTGCATGCAAACAAACTCTAGTTTAAGTGCGGTACTTCATTCAATGGTCAAAAGCAACAAAGAATTGACCTAAATGCAGATGCTCTATACAATGAAAAGCAGGAAAATCTCAGAGTGTGGTTGCTGAAATTTTTGATATCTAAGAAACCAGTGCCAGAATGGTTTCACAAAAGATGAAATCTTCAATGTTCAAATGACGTTTGAACACAACAGTTCAAGCCTCGGTCGTCAACGATAAATGGCGTCTGCTGAAAATAACACTTCAGGCCCCGTTCCTCAAAGTTCAAAAGACGTTTGATCGCAGCAGATCAAGCCTCGGTCTTCATGGAGATGACGTCTGTTCACATCAGTTCAGGCCTCGTTCTTCATCAAATGACTTCTGATCATAACCGTTCAGAACTCGGAATTCAAGACCACAGCAATGAACAGTCAAGTTCAAAGCTGGTTCCAAAAGTTGTTCCTTAAGCAAACAAGACAGCTACATCACGACAAGAGTTGGAATTACTATTCCACCATCATATAGCAATGCTGAGGACAACAGGTAAATAAATACAAAATCAGAAAATCAGAAAATTTCCAAAAAGATTCTTCTCGACATGTCTCTTGGAATCGATAACATTTACGTGCTTAGAAATGTCGATTAACATTGACACGGGTGTGTAAATGAAGTTCGAGCGAGAGTTTGCAAATAGTTTCAAAACATGTCATTTCTAATTTTCTAAATGGCTTATGTGCAAATGTCAGTACATAACCCGGACTTCAAATAAAGGAAGGTTTATAACTTATCCTCACAACGAGAAAATTAACGTTTCTCGGTCTTGAGCTGTTCTTACAAGACATTCAATGTTTTTAGCTCAAGAAAAAGGATAGTGTACGTTTCAGTGCGCTTACCCTTACCGTTAGAAGAGAAGTCCTCTAACATCTGGTTTTTCAAAAAGTTGAACACAATTTTTCAAGAATTTCTCGATGACAATTCATAATCTTTCAAAATTGTGTGTTCAACACTCCAACCCTCACAATGTTTTCAAAAGACAACAAGTTTTTAATTGGTCCTATTTTGAGGGGGAGTTTTTCGAAAAACAAAGTTTTAATGTTCTTGGCTACATTATCAACGACCATTCTTATGTATCAAAACATACTCAAAATGTCCAAACCATCATATCAAATAATTATTTTACTCCCACGGAATTTTCAAGACATATTTAATCACAAGGTATTTCAAAAAACTAATTTGTTTATTATATTAAAATGATGGGAAAGAAAAGTAATTAAAATATGAATCTAATCGACTCAATGTGCTAAACAGTAAGAAAATGTTTTATGGTTCGATCTTATACCCAACAACATCTTAATTTCACGACGATTCTGAAGTCATAAGGTGGTTAGGTTAGGAATCAATCAATTATCCAACCCAGAACCGAGATCTACCCAAGGATAGATCCAAGACTTAGAAAAGCAGGTCCTTAGAGGTATGATTGGATGAATGTTATATGGAATAATGCCGACTAAGATTGATTTAACACCGAACAATCACAACAAGTGTTGTTAGTAATGACCGTCTTGTAAGCAATGAAGCGTTAAGAATTAAAAGAAATGTAAAAGGAAAAGGGTTAAATAAAGAAGCCTCCACACCAACTAGGCAGAAACCCCGGTCCGATACATATACTGGTCAGAATCACAAGTGATTGCTGACATAAATAATGACATCATGACCCCAAGTGATGCAATGTACAACCCTTCCGCTAAGCCATTCAGGTTCTACTCAACCGAAACTTGGTCTCAATTAATCACGGAGATCCACACGATACTATAAGACAATCTCACACGAGAATGTTTGAAATTGAATAGTTGGCAATATGCTCCAGCCTCCGAGTACTAAAACATCAAAATGCACATAATCGGTCTAGAGCCAAGAGAGCAATTAAAATCTCGTTACGGACACATTACATTACAAACACTTGTTGAACACAACAGGTTTCAACTAACCACAAGCTGTTATCAAGAGTCCTACGCCATATCATTGAGGATAATTTTCAGAAATCCGAGTGATACTAATGTATTCACAATGAAATGAAAATCCAGCATGAGTCAACATCAAACAAGCTCTGGTAGGTGACATGCGAGATTCTAATATGAATCATACTTGTGACAACTGATATCCGAATTGGTCCCAAGTAAAATGAATTGACGTTGATGAATTTTTGATAAAAACATTACACTCTCGATGTGTTACAAAAAACACTTTAACGATGACCACGTCGATTGAATTTCAATCAAATTTCTCGTTCATCACAAACGTAAACCAGCATGGTCAAACGGTGGTAACGCAACCTCAATCCCTCATCCAAAATGTCTCAATCTACGAAAGACATATATCAGAAAGCTCAAGATTTAAAGACAAAGACTTCCGCAAACTCTGATTTGAAGCTTTCAAGATAATGCAAAAGTATGAGCATGTTGGTCAAAGACATAAGAACGCAAATGGCAAATGACGTAAGACAAGACAAAGGCTCAAGTCAAGATCGCAAAGCATGAAGGAACAAGCCTACAACAAATAACAAAGAGAAAGACCAAGACCACATGAGCTTAAACGACAAAAGCAATCTCATTTATCTCATGAAGGAGTGTCATCAATGAACTCACTTCGGGGGAGATTGTTAGCCTCAAAATATTGAGTCGAACATGAAGTTCGTTCATTATGTATTTAAGTCTCGGTCAATCAATTAGTTAACGTTGTAATAGGAAATATCGGGAATCGGGCTCGATAGTTAATCTAATATTGTATATGTTTCGGGTTTAATCCCAAGCAAAACCCGAGCCCGGGTCCTAGTTAAATATCCCGCGCGTACCTTTAACGTGACGGGGTATATAAGCTTTTTCTTCTTTAGAAAAAGTTAGTTGTTTCATTTCTAAATATTTTCCTTTTTCCATATTCTCTCTCATTTCTCTCTCCTCTTTCTCTCTCTAAACAACTCACTCTCTTTCTCCCTTTCTAGTTCCGATTTCGTGTTTGATTATATGTTATGAAGTGTTAACGGGATCCTACAATGTTGTTGGTAGAAAAACAAGCATTGAACTTCCATTTGATCCAAATATGCCTGGTTTGAACATAAACATTCACACATCTAAGCCCAAAAATTCGGGTTTGATTTTTTTTCTTTTGACTTCCTTTTGACCCACGAATTTCAATCACTAAACACCCCTTTAGCTCTGGTACCACATGTTATCCCATGTATTTAATCCATTACACAACAATAATTTATACCAAGATGCTAGAAAATGAGAAGAAACTTAGAGAGAGAAAGTAGAGAGAGAAAGAAGATTAGATTTGAGATGGAGAGTTACAAGTGAATGAGAAAATGTAACCAACACCCTTCACCAAGTGTGGTGAAGGGGGGTATTTATACCCAAGGCACTTGGGCTTTCTAAAATGGGCCGGGCTTGGCTAAACTTGGGCTTTGAGCCCAAAACACGGACAATATTAGATTACAATCCAAGCCCGTTGAACCCGACTAGCCTATTACAATACAAGACCTAGTTTGACTTTCTAAGACCGATAACATTCTTGTTTGACTTAATATAATTAAGGCTAACAATCTCCCCCAATGTTGAGGTCTCTTTCTTCAAACTTCTCTGTATCACCGATGACATTGAAGATATGACGTTTAACGTTTATGCTTTGCCTTGTTATGGTCTTGTCTTGTTTGTAATGGCTTTGATCATTCATGCTTTGTGATCTTGATCTTGAGCCTTTATCTTTTGACTTTGAGTTCTTAAGATCGTTATCTTGCATCATCTCCTTGATTTGAATCATCTTGATTTGACTTCCTTGATCAACTTGTGCTCTTGACCAACATGCTCATACTTGTTACATTCTTGTTTGACATATGTGATTTTAAGTCTAACAATCTTCCCAAATAGACTATTCTTTATTTGACTTTGAGGCTCTGTGATG